>VWZX01005266.1:8448-20110 GCA_013399015.1 Galbula dea
CACCTTGAGTACTGTGTGCGGTTTTGGGCACCGCAGTATAGGAAGGATATTGAGGTACTGGAGAGGGTGCAGAGAAGGGCAACTAAGCTAATCAGGGGTCTGGAGAACAGGCCTTATGAGGAGAGGCTTAGGGAGTTGGGGTTGTTTAGCCTGCAGAAGAGGAGGCTGAGGGGAGACCTTATCGCTCTCTTCAGCTACTTGAAAGGCCATTCTAGGGAGGCAGGTGTTGGCCTCTTCTCCCTTGTGACTAGTGACAGGACTAGAGGGAATGGGCTCAAGTTGTGCCAGAGCAGGTTTAGATTAGATATTAGGAAGAATTTTTTTACTGAAAGAGTGGTGAGGTATTGGAATAGGCTGCGCAGGGAGGTGGTGGAATCACCATCCCTGCAGGTTTTTAGAAGAGCATAGATGTGTTTCTTCAGGGGATGATTTAGGGGTAAGAGTAGTGTAGGGCTATCGGTTGGACTAGATGATCTTGAGGGTCCTTTCCAACCGTAATGATTCTGGGATTCTGTGACTATTTCAGGTCCTCTTAACAACTTAGTAGTTAAGATTTGAGGCAAAGGCCTGGGGATCCACTACTCTAGACTTAAAAGGTCTCCTACTCCATGGATAATAGAACAACAGACTACTCTTCAATTAAAACTGAAAAGATCATGACCAGGTTTTATGTTTGGCCTTCGACACTTACGGTAACCTTGAGCCAAATTGGGCTGATCTATTGGGACCAAAACCTCCATTTAAAAATGGTTCAAAATATTACATGAGCACTTAATAGAAATAATGGTTGGGTTTGCAATTATCTTCCAGAACATAGCACAAAAGGGTGGGCCCTAATAGGAGTATTTGTCCCTTCTGGGACAAATTGAAATAAAATATGGATTAATCCAGAATATACAGGTCCAAGCAATACTGACCTCCAAATCTGAGAGAGAGAAACTCCTGATATTTTGGATGTGTGCAGAATTTTCACAGATTTGGCAGAGATTTGAGAACAGACAAAGGTCTTACACCAAGCGGCAAAGGATAATACATCCTGGGGCTTTGTGGAGTTATGGCACAGACTCGCCTCATGGCTACCTAATAGGACATGGCTGAAAAATATGTTCTTTCTGTTAGTAATGGTGATCTGCATATGTTTTCTGGATTGTCTTATGAATCAGTGTTATAGATGCTATAATCAAGTCTGTGTATAATTAAAATATGGTTATTAATATTGAGGCTTTGGATTAACAGGTCCACAGTCTTAAGAAAAAGGGTGGAGTTGACACCTTTAAAGCATTCAACATCTGGTTGAATTCTTGTGAAGAAGTCAGTGCTTGCAAACTGAGGCTGGCACACAGAGACATAAGGAAGACCTTCTATGTACTTTATATGGTCAAGCTGATGGACTCATTTCTTACCTGTTGAGGTGATTTCTATCTCAAGGACAAAGAGAGCAGATAGTATGGCTGGGGCCAGACAAGACCAGGCTGGGGCCAGACAAGGGCAGAGGTACCAGGATAAAGAAGACCCTCAAGCACCTAAGATCCGTGCATAATTAGGATGCAAACATTTTAATTAGCTGCAGGAAATAGCATAAATGTGTGTAGGAATCTGGGAACCTTACTGAATATGTATGTTGTTACGCAATATAAGCCTTGTATGTTGTTTCTTGTGGGACAAATGTTAGGCAAAAGGTTTCCCCATGTGTCTGACATTGTAAATAAAGGATGCCTGCCTTCTAATACTTCAAATTAAGTCTTAAGTTTTTCTCAACCAACTTTTCTGGTATCATCTACACTGAGCTGTCTTCTCTGTGTTACCTGGTAAGCTTTAGCTACCACTAGAGCATCAGCCTGCCCAACTGTCTCACACCAAGATACTCAAGGTATCATTGTCACCTTCTCTAATGCCTGTGTGCACATGCTGGTGCATATGAATAACTACAGTCATGTAACTATCTGTGTATGTGTTTTTATATTGTCAGAAATGGCTATTTTGTTATTTTCCAAGAGTGTATTTTGTTATTTTCCAAGAGTGTGGAAAGTGCCTTTTGTTCCCAGAGAAGGCACTTAGGTAGTCTACCTATTTTAATAAGGGCTATATCCTGCTCTGCCAGGGATCAGTGAGAACAACTGCCACAAGAGCCTAGAAGTGGAGCGAGAGAGCATTTAGCTTAATCATTTTCTGACAGGATCTGATCTCTGTGGAACATTCATAAATAAATAACACTGCTGGGAATGCAGGAGCTGGCTCCTTGCTGCAGACCTGCAACAAAACAGACAACAAAACGCCAGCCAAACGTTGAATCTTTTCTAATTACTGATGTAAAGCTTCCTACTAAACTGAGCTCTGAACAGAGCTTCTCGTTCATGCTGCAGAGGAGAGGGCATGGCATCAGCATCCCTGGGGTCTTTTCAGTGACAAGGAGAGGGAGGGGAAATATCTGGAACCCCGATGAGCATGATGGTAGGAGATGAGTAAATGGAGAGCTTCACTTAGAGAGTGACAGCTGCAAGGCTCCGTGTCCCCTCTGCTCCTGACAGCAGTGTCTCCTGCAGCTTTTGTTTCTCTGCAGCCAAGATGACAAGATTGTGCGTCTTTTCACCAGGGTATGCCTTCCTTCCAGACACAGATGCTGTGCACATGGGATTGAGCATTGTCATAGCCTGCCAAACAATAGGGCATTAAGAGAAAATAAATGTGGCTTTCTCTAAAACCAGACTTTCTCATTTCCAAGTGATCTGGCTTTCACTGGGAGCAGCTTACCTGACTGGACCACTCTTTTATGAGAAAAGGAAGAAGGAAATAGTCAGGAAATACGACCTGCATTGGCAATGATTAGAAAAAAACCCCCTCAAACCTGCCTTCTGGATGCAAATGGAATTTGGAAACAAGGGAGCAATACACTTTCCTTCTTTCTTATCCCCATCCTGGTACCTTTGCATGGGCCAGCATCCTTCCTATGTGCTGACCTTTTACTGCTGCTGCCATCACAGTGCTGTGACCTCTCTGAGTGCAGAGCTGCTCCTTCTGACCCAGCACAGTGTCAATGAGAGACAGAGGGGGCTGTGCTCAGCCATGCACCTTGCAGCAGCACAGGGGAGACAGGGGACTGACATGTCCCTACAGTATGCTGGCTGGTGTCACTTCTGAACCCCACTCCAGCATGGTAGAAAACCACCTGTGGAGAACTCCTTGTGTGTATCTAAGTGGGCCGAGGTCCTGATTTAGTGGAAAATTGTACAGCCTTCATCACCTCATGGACTTCTTAAGGTTGCAAATGCTGCCATAGCTACTTTGGTTTTGTCTAGAACAAACAGTGAAAGCTCCAGGGTGGGCTGGAATACAGGAGGGTGGTTTGGGAACTCTTTACACCTCTGATAAGAACTCCTACAGACGGCCTGTGGGCTTTCTTCAGAATTGTATTCCACTTGTATTCCCATGTCCTTTCCCTGCTTTTCACACAGTTGTCTAAAAGCAACCTCCTCTTGCCTGGTCTGACCCCTGCCTCTGATTCAGAGTGGTGGACTACAAAAGCCATTTTACTTCTGTAGCTCTTGACCTTTTCACCCACCTGAAGGTCTACAGAAATACCTAAGGATGACAGTTCTTGAACTGCATGGATGATACTATGCTGTAGTCAGAAAAGGAAGACATCTGATTCACAGAGAAGTGAGTGTCACACATTAGGCACTGTGAGCACCACAGAGCTGCTGAGTCTTGTATTTGGCATGTAAAAGCATAGTAAGAAAACAAAGCAATTGATACCTTTCAGTAGTTAATGGGAAAGCAATGATCCAGGAGGAGAAAGGTCACCACCAGTGGGAAAAGACTGTACACATGGGCAGTGCTCAGTGAGATGAGAAAGGAAAACAGAAGACTGAGAAAAAGGAGGGCTGCAGCCCTCAAACATGCTTTTGCTGGCTTGCAGGGTATACTCTTTCTGCCTGTCCTGGTTTGGGTTAGAACAGAACAAACACTGTTCAGAGATTTTACTTTTCAGTTAAAGCTCCTCTGAGAAACTGCACTTTTGAAAACTAACAACACGTTTTTGCAGACACTGCCAGCTACTAGCAGTGATTTAGCTTTACTACCAGGGATTGGTATGCAAAGCAAGGTCACTGTAAATCTTGTGTCTCACATTGGGGGGTGGAGGGTAAAGGCTGCGCCTTCAGGGAGGAGCAGACAGGCCACCCTAAACTGACCAACTAAAGCATTCCATCCCATACACATCATATTCCATATAAAAACTGGGGGTCAGCTCCCCCTTGCTGGATTATTCTCCCTTGCAAGATTGTTCTTCCCTCTTGGTTCTTTCTTCTCCTACGCTTTGGTGGTTGTCATCTGAGAAGAATTCTGTCTGTTCTGCCCTCGATCCTGATCCCTAAGTTCCTGCATCCAGTACCAGGATCCAGCCCCTGAGCCTGACTCATCTTCTGCTGAGCCCTACTGCTGCAGTATCAGTGGTGACATAGTTACTGTCAAGAGGGGTTTGGGTTAGGTATTGGGTTTTGTACATATTTGTATATATTTCATTTATCATTATTATTACTGAAGTAGTTTTAGCTTTATTTTCCAGTCCTCAGGGCTCTCTGTCTCTTTCTTATCCCCTTTCCCTTCCCACTGCGGGGGGAAGAGGGGATAACAGGGAATGTCTGTCAGTGAGTTGGAGGTTGGCCCATCCTCGACCCTCAACACCACCACAGGCAGGACAAGAAGAGAACTTAAACTGCAGCAAAGGAGGCTTAGACCAGAAAGTTAAGTTTCCTAATTATGCATTGTTAGACACTTGAGCTGATTGCCTAGGGATAATACAATGCTTGATACACATACTTATGCCCTTTCAACACACATACATTAATCAACTACACACTGATTATGCTATTGTACCTTGGTTATATTACACATTGGCACATTGGTTATATTATTAATGAAAGGCACTATGATTAAGTAGCAAAGGTACAGCATTCGTGATTCACAGGTGTACACCCGGGTGGTCATGGTACTGCACATCGCTGGCTGGTGAGTGGCCACAGATTGCTCAGCATACACAGGAAAGCAGCAAACATGCGTTCCTCGTACAATAACTGTACTCCTCCTACAATCACTTCTGGGTCCCTCACAACACACACAGAAACAGCTAAACAAGTTCTCCATATGAAACCAAATGAAGTCAAGGAAAAATAAAAAATACAATACCACACACTCAAGGGCACTGTGATCAGACAGCTCTGCTGAACCCAAGAGCCTTTCATGCCATCTCATGTCTGTGTGTGAATGTCCCCGTGAATTGCTAACTTGTCCTTTAGGAGAGAGTTAGATGAACAAGATTCCAACACCAGAACTAGTGCCCGTCTAAAGTGTTGCTTTGCCTTTGTGTGCTTCTGTCTTTGTGTTATCAGAATGTCTTCCAGAATCCCTTATTATCACTGGTAATGAAGAACTAAAAGGTAAAATTCAGGGACCGAGTAGTTAAAAAAGCCTGAAACTTGCCTGGGTACTGAAAAATGAAATAGAAGACTGCAGGGCAGAATGGCTAATTAAAAAAATAATAGCAATTTTTAAAAGCCTGCTTTATTGTGGAAACCCTTGAGAGGAGATAAAACATGAAGGGAGGTGCATGCTTTAATTTTAAGGCCTTAATGGGTTTGGGTCCATGTCTAATCCAAAGCATTGATTTTGGCTGCTTGATGAAGTTAGTTATTTTATTAGAGAAATCAAATTTAAAGGGACACTGCCCACTAAGATCACTCTGTTGGAAAAGTCTGTGTTGTTGTCATAAGTACCTGCTAATTTATTTTTTTTTAATAAAAGAGACTGGAGTGAAAAAAGTCCTTTGGGTAATCACTTTATTTCATATAGCTGGCAGAATTAGGGGTGTGTCTTAGCTTTTGTGATTGCTGTGTCCACTCCTTGCACACTTTGTTTGGTCTCCCAGAAGTTCATTAGGAGTAGAAGAAGACTGGAGAAGTCTAATTTAAAAAAATATAGGAAGATGTGACTATAGAACAGCAGCAGAAGAGAGAAGCTGACTAGCTAGAAGCCAGGGGCAGGAGGCATTTCCATGAGACGCTGTAAACACTTTATTTGAGACTAGGCTCTTTGCAGTTTGAGGAAGCCTACATAAGTAGGTGGGAATTAGACACTTCATTCTCAGGGCAAATGTGTTCTTTAGAAATGACAGATCAGGAGTGAGTCTTGGCCAGTGACACACCTCAAGATATTAAGAATAGTACTCGACACATCTCACTTTAGACATTACAATATAAATGATTTTTTCTTTGCTTGCAGTATGAACTTCCTTTGTAGTCATTGGGAAAAGCCTGAGTGATCCCATCCCAATGCAAACATCGTGCCTTACAAGTGCCTACTTCCCTTCACTGATAAAGGCCAGCTCAGATAGGGACATCTGATATCAGCTGAGATGACACCCACTTTGACTACTGTAAGATGAAAAATATGAAGTTAAAAAAAGAACAAAAGATGGAGGCTGCTTAGCACCTGTACAATATGTTACCCTAGCTGGTGACTTCATGACAAATCTTGTGTCTGATTTGTGTCGTTGATGTACATCATCTGAAGAAGGTCACCATTCATTCAGGACTGTCCTGGTATGCTCCCCACAGGAACGACATCCCAGATCACCTTAGCAGAGGCAAGGTTGTGGGTTAAAACCTGTGGATCAGGTTATGTGGTCTTTTAGGCCAGGTGGCTGTAGAGGTCAAATTTAGTCATCTGTGAGAACCATGCCAACAGATACAGCAATGCATGGAGTAGGAAAATGAATGTCAGCAAAGCAGCAGGTTTTTGGTGTTAGGCAGAACCAAGTCATTACTACCTTTTTCAAACCTCCTTTGATGTTTTTGGTCATCTTGCCTTGTCCTTTTCAGACTGTGACAAACAGTCACAATGGCCAATAGTTCCTTCACACAGCTGGTGAGATCCAGCTGCAAGGGGCTGGAAAAGATCATCTAGAAATTTCTGCTTGTTAGTGACTGTAGCCAAGTCGCTTACTTAGGAGACACGCTTTGTAGCATCACCCAGGAACTCAGCCTAATCATTAATACAGAAAAAGTAGGGTTTCACCCAGGCCACTCGGAGAGGCTAGCTAAATAGTGGTGAGCAAGCTTATCAGTCATGGTACCATTCTTTCAGATCAGCAGTAATTTCTGCATTTCAAAAGCAAACCTGTCATTTAGTCACCTACAAAGTTGTCCGTGGAATGAGTGAAGGATTCAGGACTCAGCCAGCATGACTGCATGTCTGACACCTTGTTTCGGCTCTACTCCCTGGACGGTAATCTTGGGCTCTATAGAGTTGCACAACCCAGCTTCTGCAAATGCTGCTTAAGCTGGATTCAGGTGCCTGATGCATGGATGTAATTAACACCGAGATTCCATCTTGCAACAGTTTCCTCACTCTTACAACCTGATTATTAAGATCTCAAGGGCACTGTGTGGGTGGGCAACTCGGGGCTCCTGAGTTGTACTTTCACAGCCAGCTACTTTGAGACAAAGAACAACCAGTAGACCAGATGGTGGTTTCAGGATACATCCAGAAGAGCCAGTCAAAATCAGTAACCACAAGGGCACAACTTTGAACACAGGCATCTAGATTCAAATCTGTGACTACAATTTTTGAGGCCACCCTGGAGGGCAGTAGAGAGGAGGGGGCATTTAAAGAGAATCAGCTAACCACTTTCACAGACTTCTAAAATCCCGGTGCCCAGCTTGTAGCTGCACACATTCCTCACAGCCTGGTGTGTTTTCATGTGATTGCACAAAGAGTTGATGCACTGGCTAAAATTACCTACAGCACACCTAGGAAACAGGCAGTGTAACAATATCTATTAGTCATAATAGTATTTGTCGAATTTCCCGTAGTGTCTGAAACAAAACCTGTTTAGCCATTCAAACATCACAGGGAAATTCTGCTCGTAGGTCTTACTGTCATTACAAAGGAGAACCTGGTGCTGGAGCTCACCACAGCTGTTGTCTTAGGTTAGCACAATGCTCTATGAGCAGCAGAACAAATGGATATTGAATTCCCACAAATTTACATCCTATTTCTCCTCGTCAGCTATCACCTATGCCCTTCACAGAACTGCCAACTTCCATCTGCGTACCAGTGCCTGCACCTGCTACAGACAAAAGGGCTAGAGATCTTAGTCTCTAACTCTTAAATTGCTTCAGTTCATAGGCTATCAATTTTTACGAACACTCACAGATTATTTGGATTGGCTTTCTTGATTATGCAAGTTCCCAAATAGTGGTACTATTATTTGTATCTATCAAGTCTCTCATAAATTCAAATCCTACCCTTAACAAAAAACATGTAATGCCTCCTAAGGGAGGAGGCTGCTTCTGAGTCACTGGCAGAACAGCTTGTTCTCTGGGCTCCTGGGCTCCCCAACATATCTGGCATTTATTTCTCCCTCTTTCTGATTTTATGATTCCTCTCTTGGATTATGATCATCTGCCGGAGTCCTGCAAGGTGGCAAGAAATGAACAGGAACATTTAGGTGTTTCTCTTGGAGCTGCCAATCATACCAGTGTTGAGTAAATGACCTGGTTCTCATTCATATTGCCAAGTAGCACTGAACATCAGTTTGGGGCATGTTTAGCAAAGAAACCTAATGTTAGGGATCTGTCCTTATTTTTGTAATTTGAAAGTTATTAGTTAGAAGTGATGAAGCATTTAAGTGCAGGTGTTATGACAGAGCAGGATAACTTGGTTAGACATTCAGTGACCTAGCTAATGAGGAAGGATGATCTCAGTCTGGTTATGAGAAGCAAAATGCTTCCAGCGATGGAAGCAGCGATGGTGAAAGAAGTTGGTGTGTGCAGTAGCATCTCACTTCCACATGACTGGGTGAAATACTGTGTGAGAAACAACTATGTTGGGCGTGAGTCCTGGAAATCCTCACACATACTACACTATCAGCATATTGGCAGTGCTGTTTGAGTCAAAATCACTACTCTGGCCTCTCCTTCAAACACAGTAGCTGTGGTATGTCACTGCAGGCCGCAAAGGCCAGGCTCCTGCAGGAGAGAAACTAGACAAAGGAAAAGTCAGTTTCTCACAAGAAAGAAGTTAGATAGTCTGAGAGAGAAAGTGGGAGTCAGCTAGCATGAGCCTTGCAGCTGCACACAGAGGCCTTGGCGGCCTACATAGCCTTAACATCCTATCCTCCCCACACCTCACAGCATCAGTCTCATCACGTTAATATTTCTTTGAAGTGAACTGTTTTTATTACATTTATGATAGTTGTTTTTATCTATTAAGTGTTAGTTCTTAATTGGTCAGTACCCTCTGTATGTGTAAGTGTCACTTGCTAATTTGTCAGTATACCTTTTGTATGAAGGTGTTACTTACTGATTGGTCAGTGCTTTTTCTGTATGAAGGTAATTGGTCATTATCCTTTCTGTAAAAGTATAAATTACAGCTTATGGAATAATAAAACAATTCTGATTGCTATCAGCAAACAGGGACTGTGCCTCCATATGCCACAAGTAGCCAGGCTTATGATGGCCTACAAAGGCAAATCACATTCAAAAGCTTCTTGCTGCTGCAATATGAGGACCATAGTGGTCCATTGCTGTTGTGGTGTAGGCAGAGAGGTGTGGAGACTTGTAACTCTCTTGTGAGAGTAGTGAGTGTCTCTAATGACTATTAAAGTTGCTCCCTTTATGGTGAAGGCAAAGAGCATCCCTGGTTAAAAAGCATTTACTTTCTGGCAAGCAGGACATTATCTCAACACGACACTAGGAACAGTGAGTTTGGGTTTGTAGTATGAGTTTGTTTGTTTAATTGTTTAAGTTGAGAGAACTGTAAAGACATAAAATACCCTCTGGAAAAAAGCTAATTGGATTTGAATAACTTAACTGAGACAGTCACCTACATAGTTTTTCAAAGTAATGGGGATCTGCGGTCTACAAAGGGTTAAAAACAGCACATGCTTTATGATACAGTGCTCAGGTGTTGGTTAACCTAACATGATTAATGGTTGATGAGGAACTGGGCATAGTTCTTTTGTTAAGGCTCTTATTTTTCACATAGTCTACACATGCATTCCAGTGTCACGAGCCATACAGAAAAACATACACTGCTAAGAACAGGGGAACTTAACAGTATGGTTTTTCTTTCAAATAAAATATAACCTGCTTATGATGATCAGAGGTCTAGAGCACCTGCCCTACAAGGATAGGCTGAAGGAGTTGGGGATGTTCAGCTTGGAGAAGAGGAGGTTTCGAGGGGACTTTATAGCAGCCTTTCAGTACATAGAGGGAGATTACAAGGTAGAGGGGGAGAGACTTTTCAGCTGGTCAGATTGCAATAGGACAAGGGGGAGTGCATACAAGCCGAAGGAAGGGAGATTTAGACCGGAAATTAGAAGGAGGTTCTTTACCCAAAGGGTGGTGAGGCACTGGAACAGGTTGCCCAGAGAGGTTGAGGCTGCCCCATATCTGGCAGTGTTCACGGCAGGGCTGGATGTGGCCCTGGGCAACCTGCTGTAGTGTGTGGCATTCCTACTCATGGTAGGGGGGTTGGAACTAGATAATCTTTAAGGTCCCTTCCAACCTGGGCCATTCTATGATTATAGCAGAGAATTAAAATAAGACAAATTTATGAACAATCAATGAGGTGCGAAAGCATTTCTTATTTAACCTGTGGAGATTATTCTTGCAATTACTGTTAACATTGATTAAGCTGATGAATTTACAGTTTTAGCATTCATGGTCACAGTTTAATAACAGTGCCTGTTGGAGCAGGAAAAAGGTGTAGCCCCATGTAATAGAGGCATGGCTGTTCTCTAAACTGTCACCTTGCATAGCCTCCGGGAATTACCTGAACCAGGTAATGCTTAGCTGATAGTAAATTTGATAAAAATCTTTCTGAGAATACCCAGGGGATTCACAGAGCAATGGCAGTCCCTTGGATTCCACAGGAAAGGGGTGTCAGAAGAGAAAGCCTGCTGCTATAGGCAAGGTGCGGGGACACCACTGGTTTGCAAGGGGCTTGGGAGGTGCAGAAAGAAACATCTTGATACCTAGAATCATAGAAATGTCAATTTGGAGGGGACCTTAGAGATCATCTAGTTCCAACACCCCTGCTTGGCAGGGACACCTTCCGCTAGATCAGGTTGCCCAGAGCCCCATCCAGCCTTGTATTAAAAGCTCCCAGGGAAGAAGCTTCCACAACCTCTATGGGTAACCTCTTCCACTGTTTCACCACCCTCATGGTGAAGAACTTCCTTCGAATGTCTAATCTAAATCTACCCTCCTCTAGTTTGCAACCATTGCCCCTAGTCCTATCACTATCTGACATCCTCACCAGCTTTCTTATAGGCCCCCTTCAGATACTGGAAGGCCACAAGAAGGTCTCCTCGGAGCCTTCTCTTCTCCAGACTAACCCCAACTCTCTCAGTCTGTCCCCTCAAGAGAGGTGCTCCAGTCCTCTGATCATTCTCCTGGCCCTTCTCTGGACATGCTCCAGCACCCCCATATCCCTCTTGGAACTGGATGCAATATTCCAGGTGAGGTCTCATGAGAGCAGAGTAGAGGGGGACAATCACCTCCCTCAGCCTGCTGTCCATGCTCCTCTTGATGCAGCTCAGGATACAGTTGGTCCTCTGGGCTGCAAGTGCACACTGGCAGCTCATGTTGAGCTTCTCATC
>VWZX01005266.1:20690-31102 GCA_013399015.1 Galbula dea
TGTTTCTTTTCTGAGGGGGCCCACACCTTCCCTAGTCTTCCTTTTTCCATTAATATAGCTATAGAAATTTCTACTATTCCCCTTGATCTCCCTGGCTAGATTTAACTCCCACTGAGCTTCAGTTTTTCTAACCAATTCTCTTACTCTCCGGACAGCTTCCCTGTATGCCCCGCATTCTAGTTGGCCCTTCTTCCACTCCTTCTATAGATTCTTTATATGAGACAGCGCATCCAGGAGCGTCCTGTTCATCCAGGCAGGTCTCCTAGCATTCTTTCCTGACTTTCTCTTAGTTGGGATACATAGCTCCTCAATGTGGAGAAGGCTGAAAATTGACCAGCTGTCCTGGGCCCCCCTTCCCTCTGGGGCTTTTTCCCATGGTACTTTGACCATCAGATCCCTGAAGTGATCAAAGTTTGCATTCCTAAAGTCCAGGGTCGTGAGCTTACAATATATCCTCTTAGATGCCCTGAGGATCTTGAATTCCAGTGCTTCACAGTCACTGCAGCCAAGGTTGTCCCTCAGCCTTATGCTGGTCACCAGCCCTTCCCTGTTGGTAAGAACAAGGTCCAGCTTAGCACCTTTCCTAGTTGGTTCCTCTACCATTTGGAGGAGGAAGTTGTTATCGATGCACTTCAGGAACATCCTGGACTGCTGGTGCCTTGCTGTGTTGTCCCTCCAACAGATGTCAGGGTTGTTGAAATCCCCCCCCCAGGGACCCGGGCCTGTGAACATGAAGCCACATCTATCTGCCTATGGAGGGCCTCCTCTACTTAGCCCTGCTGGTCAGGTGGCCTGTAGGAGACTCCTACTGTAACATCACCTTCCCCTGCCTTCCCTTTAATCTTAACCCATGTGCTTTCAACTGGTTCATCATCCTTCCCCAGGTGGAGCTCCATTGACTCCAACTGGTGTCTGATGTAGAGGGCAACACCTCCTCCCTGCTGGTGGAAGCTGTACAATTTCCAGGATTTCCTGTCAGCCAGCTGGTTCTGTTAAAGTATGCCCTGCCAGACTGGTACTGTGATGAACCAAGGGGTGGAGTTAAGGTTCTAATGCTCACATTTTTGGTTCTTGGTCATGGTGTTCTGTACTGTTTTCTTCCTGTTAGGTGGGATGTTTCTATGAAACACAGCTCTCGTCTTAACTTTCAATGGGGTCTTCCTTAAAAGGAGACCCATGCTCTTAACTATAACAGCAGTTTGCTGGACCTACTACTTCAGTACCTTCTGAAGTTCTTGCTGACATTAGGGGAGCTTCAAGCTATTGAGCCAGATGTAAGGCTCTTGCCACCTGAGATACTTTTTGACTATGTCTATGGTGAGGGATTGTTTAGCAGAGTTGAAACAGACAGTTTTGCATTTACATATTGCTAATTGTAGTGCTGACAAGCTAGCTCTAGCACAATCAGAAATTATCTTAGTTGTCTTGCAGGGTTTAGATTTTTGAAGTGCTCTGTGCTTATCCCTTCTGTATTGGTCCCTTTGAATGTCAGGTTTACCCTGAAGCTCAAGATCAATTTTGTTTCAAGTGCAACATACAAAAAGAAGCTACTGTACAGCACTGCAATAGAACATCTCTTTCCCATTATTCTCCCTCTGACTAAGAGACAAAGGAATCTATGACTGAATTTTCTGCCACTTGCCACGTCTTTTTGGCTGCCCTGCTAAACTGCACAGGACACTGTACTTTGATTTTCTTCCTTTTTTTGCTAGTCATAATGGGCAATATTTGAGAAGTCCTGGAAGTCAGGTATATCCCTAGTGATTAGAAGAAAGGGCATGTTACTCCTATCTTCAAAAATGATAGAAAGAAGGACCAGGCAACTACTGACCTGTCAGCTTCACCTCTGTGCCTGGGAAGATCATGGAGCAGATTCTCCTTGAAGGTCTGATAAGACACGTGGAGGACAGGGAGGTGATCAGAGACAGCCAACATAGCTTCACTAAGGGCAAATCCTGACTGATAAACCTAGTGGCTTTCTATGATCATGTGACTGCCTCAGTGGACAAGGGGTGACCTGTGGATGTGGTCTATCTAGATTTCTGTAAGGCCTTTGACACAGTCCCCCACAACATTTTACTGGCCAAACTGGAGAACTATGGATTTGATGGGTGGACTGTTCAGTGAGTAAGGAATTGGCTGGATGGTTGCATCCAGAAGGTAGTGGTCAATGGCTCAAATTTCAGATGGAGACCAGTGACAAGTGGTGTCCCACAGGGGTCCATACTGGGACCTGTCCTATTTAATATTTTTATAAACAATATCGATAGCGGGATTGAGTGCACCATCAGCAAGTTTGCTGATGACACTAAGCTGTGTGGTGCTGTTGGTAAGTTGGAGGGGCGGGATGTCATCCAGAATGACCTGGACAGGGTGGAGAGGTGGGCCCAGATGCACCTCATGAGGTTTAACAAGACCAAGTGCACCTTGCACCTGCACCTGGGTCGGAACAATTCCCACTATCAATATAAGCTGGGGGCTGAGGAGATAGAGAGCAGCCCTGCAGAAGAGGACTTGGGGGTGTTGGTTGATGAGAAGCTGGACATGGGCAAGCAGTGCGCGCTGGTGGCCCAGAAGGCGAATTGCACCCTGGGCTGCATCAAATGAAGCGTGACCGGCAGATCGAGAGAGGTGATTCTGCCACTGTACTCTGCTCTGGTGAGACCTTATCTGGAATACTGTGTTCTGCTTCAGAGCCCTCAACACAGAAAGGACATGGACCTGCTGGAGTGGATCCAAAGGAGGGCTACGAAAACGATCAGAGGGCTGGAGCACCTCCCCTACGAAGACAGGCTGAGGGAGCTGGGAGTGTTCAGCCTGGAAAAGAGAAGGCTTCCGGGGGACCTAAAAGTGACCTTCCAGTACATGAGGGGGACTTACAAAGAGGCTGGAGAGGGTCTGTTTACAAAGGCCTGTAGTGAAAGGACAAGGGGTAATGGTTTTAAATTAGAGACGAGTAGATTTAGATTAGCTATTAGGAAAAAGTTCCTTACCATAATGGTAGTAGAACACTGGAACAGGTTGCCCAGGGAGGTGGTTGAGGCCCCATCCCTGGAGGCATTCAAGGTGAGGCTAGACAAGGTTCTGAGCAACCTGATTTATTTGGGGATGTCCCTGCTCACCATAAGGGGGCTGGACTAGATGACCTCTGGAGGTCCCTTCCAATCCAGATGATTCTATGATTCCATGATCCTAGGTAGTGGGAGGAAATACCTGAATCTGGTTGTTCAGCAGATTTCTGGACACTGTAACAAATGCTTTGTGAGAAGTCACATTGATGTGGTGAGGTGTAATCAAGTTGCCTTAATGTCCCTGTAAGAGATTTCAGTGAAATCTTATTTTCCTGCAAACAATCTCAGAATGCCTTTAACCATTATTACAGTTTTTTGAGTCAACAGACAGCTTCTAACACATATGCCATCTAATCTTGACTTTACTTGCCTAACTTCCCCCCTAAAAATCTCCGTATTAATTTTCACCACCACAATTAATCAGTTGGTCCTGAATATCCTTAACAGAGTAATAGGTTAAATGTATTGTGCTCTTGAAGCAACCTATAACAAAGAGGTTTTCCTTGGAATATAAATGACATCTTCAGATTTGTCTTCTTTCTAGAAAAAAATCTATTCTAATGAGGTGATCTGTGCCAAAAGCATTTTCTATTCTCAAGTGTTAATCCCCTTGCAATTCTCTTCAGGCCTTCAGAGTGATCAGTCACATCATTGTTAGTAACCAGCCACAGCTCTCCTGAACAAACACAAGCTGTGGTGGCACTAAGTGCGGCAAACCAATGCCAGGCTAATGAGGCAGCATGAGCAGAGCATGAGCTTTATTATTAGACTGAATTCTGGGAATGTGAATTTCCCTTTCACCATCTGTAAGCAATTTAGTTTTTGACAGCTATGCCAGAGATCTTCTGACCCAGAAATAGAGCTCTTTTTAAAATACTACCTGTATTGTATCACCAACATTTGCCTACTGGAATGCCCTGGTTTCCTGCTACAATGTGTAAGCATAAAAATGGACAATTCATGCTGGGACAAGAAACCTGACTGTACTGTGTACAGAAAAGCACTCAAGTATATGTTTGGGTATGGGTGAAGCTGCCAGAGGTAAGACCATCCTAACTTTATGTTCCAGATCAGAACAGATGTAAACTACCTACAGCTTAGTGTGCTCTTCCTGTTAACTTGCATTATAAAAGATAACTTTATTTCCTGCATCCTCTGGAAGCCCAGTGACAGGACAAGGGGCAATGGTTGTAAGCTGAAGCATAGGAGGTTCCGTGTGAATACAAGAAAAAAAATGTTTTTCCTGTTGAGGTCCCAGAGCACTGGCACAGACTGCTCAGAGAGGCTGTGGAGTCTCCTTCTCTGGAGAGATTCCAAGCCCCTCTGGTCGCGCTCCGGTGTGACCTGGTCTAGGGAATCCTGCTGTGGCAAGGGGTTGGATTAGATGATCTTTCAAGGTCCCTTCCAACTCCTAACATTCTGTGAAAGTTACTACAAATAACAAGCTCTTCTGGCTACCTCATTCTGACCCATTGTGGTGGATTTAAGGGCTCTTCCCAGCCCCCACACACGGCAGTTAAAGGAGAGACCGGATTGGAAGTTAAAAACTAGAAACTGCTTTAATAACAACAGCAAACATAAACAAAAAGAATATAAACATATACAGGACCCAAACACCAAAACCCACTTCCCCCTATACGAGTAATTACGGCAGTGTCGAGGCTGCGGAGCGTCTCGGGGCAGAGCCGCGGCGTCAGGCAGCCCCAGCGACTCCAGGTGTGTCTCAGAGCACCGACAGACAGCAACGCAGCAAACAGCATCCAAACTCACAGCAGAGGGAGCAGAAAAAGAGAAAAGAGCAGCGTCCTCGTGGCCACGAGTGAGAACAAAAGTCCCCCGGAGAAACCCAGCGTTCCCCCGCCTCTCCCCACCCGGGGGGTGGTTTGCAGTGTCCTTGACTCAGGAATTTCAGGTTTCTTAAAGGGACAGTCCAGGCAAGGTGTGTGTGTGGGGAAAACTAATAACGGTTCGTGGTGGTGGAATATCTTTTTAGTTACAGTTACAGTTTTTAGTTACAGTTACTGAACAGAATTAATTCTGTTCTAATCCAAACCATAACACCCAATCTATACAGTATAAAGAAAAGTTACTGAGCTACCATGGTATGTCATTGATGTGTTACTTATGTCTAGTGTTACTGTTGCTAGAAGTGTTCAAAAGAAAATGAAGAGATCTAGTAAACTCCACCTGTATGAAAGATGCAACTTGGCTGAATAATTAGGACTGTATTGTACACAATTTTTTTGTTCATCAAAGACAATTTCTCTTAGCTTCTGAAAACTTATACAGAGCTAATTAACTACAACTCCGCAGCACCAAAATGTAGAAATTCTTTTTTCTTTCCTTTTTTTATTAACACAAATTTCTCCTTCAAGGAGTGGCTGAAAACACTGATATCATACCCAGCAAAGACATGGGTGATCTGGGTGAAGGGACTGAAGACAAAAGTATTCAGATGACCAGGAGCTGTACAGAGTGTTCCCAGCAGACGTCTATTCCATGAGTTCACAGAAAACCTTGGAAAGTGGAAGGTAACACAGCACAGCCTTGAACATACCTTGTCTGGCCTTAGAGGGCTGGAAAAAAACCAAAAATAGAGCTTTTCCCACCACCTCATTCCAGGTATCTGACTCAGTAGGAACAAGGTCCAGCTTTTACTTAGAACAGGGCCTTAGGGTATGTCTGATCAACAAATTTATACAACTTACTTTGCAAATTTACAGGCAGGGAGATTAACAAAACCCAGAGGTGACAAAAGTGTGCAAATTAAACTCTTCCTCAGCAGCAAGACATTAACTACTGCTACTGCTTTTCAAATGCAAAGCATAACAGTAAATACTTGACTACATTTGAGAATGTACAAGAATAGATGCACTGTCTGCAAAATGTGCATTTGCATAACAGCCAACTCCTTTTCTGAGAACAGGAACTACTAAAATAGAACAAAAGTAAGTGAATAATTTAGAGACCTCATTTGTATGAATCCACTTCACAAAGTATGTGTGTGTGTGAAGGGGAAGCCAACTGACCTTAACGTAAAGTAAAAAGCCATGAGCTCCCTGTCGAAGGAAAGTTATTTTTAGTCAAATTTAAAAGAAATGCTTTCTATTCAAGGCTTCATATCATATTCTACTAAATTATAAGAGTGAAACCGAGTTCTGATTTAAGAAGAGATGGCACAGCAAGGTATGATATGCCAGAAATGTAATATTGTAACGTAATAAATGTATGCTGCACACTGGTGTTCTGCTTGCCTTTCATTTGTTGGAGGCTGACTAAAGAGGAAAGCTGATCATAGGAGATTCTTAACCCTCAGGAGTCCAATCCTGCAGCTCTTACAAAAAGCAGTAATATTTCCCCTCTTGTGTAATCAATAGGGCAATTTGTATTAGTTTAGAATTCACAGGAAGTAAATCCCCCAAAGTACAGTTAAAGTCACTGGGGATGGAGTTGAGAGCTGTCTCTGAAAATCAGCCCGTAAAGATCAAAGCCATAAATCATATACTCTGATATAGTCTTTAAGATGGACAAAACCCTCATGGGAGCTCTCTGGCCCCTGCAAATGGCTTTGTGCTTAGCACTGGTGTCGCTCTCCAAATCTTCTGTTGTACACGACTCCGTCATTTCATCACAGGTGTGTATTCTCATGCTATAGAATACCATTTTTAGTTTCCTCTTGCTGAAGGCTTTCCTTTTCCTTTAAAACTGCTCACAGGCTTTGAAGGCACAGAGTGATTGAGCCCGACTTCACTGCTGCAGGGCAGATCTAGAGGTATAAAAGAACAACAGACCAGCGGGTATGTGTGTGGATTTGCAAATGATGGCTCCAGCCTCATCTTGAAAAATGGAGGAGCAGAAGCAGCTGGTATGCGGAGAAGCTGATGCATAGCATCTCTGAAAGAGTGCTGGCTGCCCAGGCATCTCTGATCCTGCCAGTCCTGGGCTGTATGCTGGTGAGAGCAGGCAAGCTCAGACTGCTGGTTTGGAGCTGTAGTCTGCTCCTGCCTGTATACCACTTACCACTATGGCCCGGCACAGGCATCTTGCTTCAGTCCATGGAGAGTTGTTTGTTGTGCACTGCAGTGCTTCTCCATCTGTTGGTTCCGAAGTTGGAAACGGTGATGTTGATAGGGTTGGTCATTATAAACTCTTTGACAACCTTGTAAGTCAAACTTAGTGTGTTACAAGGAGGAAACAAACAGTGTCGAAAGCACCAAAGTGCATCTTACACAAGAAGGCCTTATGCCCTCAGCTGGACTTGCTGGCTTCACTGACTTTACTGAAGTTATTTCAGCCTACACCAGCTGAGATTACAGCCCATTGCCATGCAAAATTCTTATGAGCACTGTGGTTTATTTTCTCATATGCTGGTTATTCCTTCTGGCAGAGTCTTCTTATATCCTCATCTGTTCACTATCCTCTGAAAACATCTTTTGTGTTGTCTATAGACATGTCAATTTTCCCTTGCCAAATATTAGCTTTATGACTGAATACTACTTCTAATGCCTTTCCTTTTTCTCCCTGACAACACCCTTAGGTGTTTATTATGCAAGATTGTATTGTTTACACATGTGGTATGGGTTAAAAGAGTGCAGCTCCACTTCTGCAGATGTTTGTGCAGCTTCCCAGCTTTAATGGATTTGTTATAAAATTTATTTCAGAGAAAATTATCTCCTTTTATTCAAATTTAGAAAGACAACAAAGTCCATGAAACATAGAAAGATAAGAAGTAGGAAGATTACTTACAACAGGTGTTGGGTGCCCTAGTTGCCTGATGATCCCAAAAGCACACCGTGAAATCAAATTTCCCTCCTTTTAAAGGGTTCCCAAGTACCACCCAGTCCTCTTATCAGAAGGGGCATCTCCTCTCCTCTAGTTGGCTATTTTGTGTTGAGAGGCAGGGCCCTGACCAAAATGGCAGCATCCATGGCTGACCACGTGGCTGGGGTTTGCTTTATTTACATATATTTCGCAATCCCTTCATTCCCGGCCACATGTTCCCTAATGCTTGTCCAGACATGTCCAAGCATCTTACAACTCCACGGTACGCCTAGAGGTTGGTAGAAGGAAACCCCTTTGCATGCACCCCCTTACACTGGTAACCCTTGTTTAATCCCTTCCCTTGTAATAAAACAGAAAGTTTATTCCTCACAGATTCTGATGACTATAAATAGTAAAGGTAAACTTAATAGTACACTCCTTCCTGTGAGTTACATGCAGGTTGGCTACATTTCTGAATTCACCTTCTGAGAGAAGCTTTGACTCCAGTGTAAGACATATCAACCTGTGATGGGACTGTAGGGTCAGGCTCTAGCTACTGAAAAGTCACTACCAAATGAGACATTTAAACTGAAAACTCTCATGACTGATACAAAACACAATCTCCCACAAAGGCCTGTGCTCATTTACTGAGGGATGGGATTAGGAATTCTCCTGCAAAGATTCTGACATTTAATTTCCTGTGACAGGGTAGCTACAGAAATTTGTTCCTGAAGAGCTGGATGCTGAACTCCAGGAAATGTGGGCTTGCTCTCCACCCTCAGATTTCTCTGACTTCAGGGAGCAGAGACTTACAGTTATCCACACCTCTCAAGTGTCAGTGGCTTTGGACTTGACTCTCAGGCTGATAAATATGCAAGAATATGCCTGCTCCACAACTGGCCCCACTAATGTCGACAGGAGCAACTAACAACTAGTGGCTGCTTTGCAGTGATCAAGTGCACTAGGTTCTGATGAAAAATGACATCAGATGTAACTTTTTCCATTTTGAGGTTAATAACTAATTCTCTCATTCTCACTGGGGCTCTGTAGACTAAAGAAAACTGAAAAAGCTTTTTTGAATTACATATGAACACCATCTCAACCATTTAAGTCTACTTAAATTAAAACCAGACTTTTAACAGGACTGCACCAGTTGGCCTTTAAGGTTTTGTTCTCACGGCTCCCAGGATCCTGCACAAAGTCTGCAAGTAGACAATGGCTGTAAGCTGAAGCATAGGAGGTTCCTTGTGAATACAAGAAAAAATGTTTTCCCAATTGAGGTGCCAGAGCACTGGCATAGACTGCCCAGAGAGGTTGTGGAGTCTCCTTCTCTGGAGAGATTCAAAACCCCTCTCGACGCACTCCTGTGTGACCTGGTCTAGGGAATCCTGCTGGGGTAGGGGGTTGGACTAGATGATCCTTCAAGTTCCCTTCCAGCTCCTAACATTCTGTGATTCTGTGATTCTGTGTGACAGTTAGGATAGAGAAAAGACACTTCCATGGCCTGGTTCTGAAGCCTTCAAGCACTGAGGTTAGAGGGAGCTTTACGTTCATCAGCGATAAAATATTTGTCTAGGAAGAATTTGTTAGCTAGTTATTTCAAGAGTGAGGGAAAGCTGATCTAAGACAGATCCCTGAAAGCTGATCTCTTCTGCTAAAGACCATTTGTCAGTCCTGGATCAGACATTATTTCCTGCAATCATGAAGGACTTGTGAACAAGGTTATTATCCCACCTGAAAGAAGATTCTTGATGTGGCTACACCATGTCCACCTCAGGTATAGAAGCTCCACAGAAAGAGGTCATTTACTGGTAATTTCAGTTAGTACTGCTTGCTGCTGTTTGTGTGATCTTGCCTGCTTTTTGGATAAGTCTTGGCCCCTGGGAAGAGAACGGCAACAACCACAGTTCCCTTTCCAGGCCCAGACTGTCATGGTACAAAGCACTGAACAAACTGGCAATTCTTAATGGCTTACACATCACAAAATCACAGAATGTTAGGAGTTGGAAGGGACCTGAAAAGATCATCTAGTCAAACCTCCCTGCCACAGCAGGATTCCCTAGACCAGGTCACACAGAAATGTGGCCAGAGGGGTTTTGAATCCCTCCAGAGAAGGAAACTCCACAGCCTCTCTGAGCAGTCTGTGCCAGTGCTCTGGCACCTCAACTGGGAAAACATTTTTTTTTTTTGTATTCACATGGAACCTTCTATGCTTCAGTTTAGAGCCATTGCCCCTTGTCCTGTCACTAGGCTTCACTGAGAAGAGACTGAACCCATCCCCCTGACACTCAACCTTCACATATTTGTAAGCATAAATAAGGCCATCCCTTAGCCTCCTCTTCTCCAAGCTAAAGAGACCCAGCTCCCTCAGCCTTTCCTCAGAAGGAAGATGTTCCAGCCCCTTCATCAGCTTGGTGGCTCTGTGCTGGACTCTTTCCAGCAGTTCCCTATCCTTCTTCAACTGAGGAGCCCAGAACTGGACACAATATTCCAATGCGGCCTCACCAGGGTAGAGGAAAGGGGGAGAAAAACCTCTCTTGACCTACTAGCCACACCCCTTCTAATACACCCAGAATCCCA
>VWZX01005266.1:32005-44344 GCA_013399015.1 Galbula dea
CAACAGTCTTGTACTCTTCCCATGTGGCCAGCCCCTCCTTCCATGATCTGTAGACTCTCTTCTTCCACTTGAATTTGCCCAGCTGTTCCCTACTTAACCATCCAAATCTCCTGGCTCCTGTTCTCGATTTTCTACGTGTTGGGATGCTCTAATCTTGAGCTTGGAAGAAGTGGTCCTTGAATGTTAACCAACTCTCTTGGGCCCCTTTATCTTCTAGTACCCTGACCCACAAGATTTCCCCTTAGCAATTTCTTGAAAAGATCAAATTTGGCCCTACTGAAGTCCAGGGTTTTTATCCTAGTAGGTATCCTGTTCCTACCACACAAGATCCTGAACTCTATCATCTCGTGCTTCCTGCAGCTGAGGTTGCCCTCAACCTCTACCTTTTCAACCAGCCTTTCCTTGTCAGTGAGTATCAGATCCACCAGTGCTCCCCTCCTAGCGGGCTCATACACCATTTGCATCAAGAAGTTATCCTCAATGCATTCGCTTACAACTGCAGTAACCGATTTACTTTTTCCTACAGTCACCACTGAGTGGATAGAAAATACATTAAAATGTTCTACGTACCAAAAAAGACCCGCTGAGCTCTTCTTCCTGAGACATACCTGAAGAATTGCATTGCTCTTTTTGGAATCTATCAGCTGATGGCTAGCAAACAGGAATGGTGGACAGCAGATGCATCAAAGTGAAGCTTTCAGTGCTGCTCTGACCCGAAGAGCTAAGGCACTACACAGGTTGATACTTTGAACCTTCATTTCCTATGGGAGTGGGAAATATTCAGCAGCTCTTAGGAGGCCCTCAGCACATTTCAAGACCAGGGCTTTTTTAAAGGACATTGTGTATGGGTTGAACCACTTAGATTGAATAAACAGCAACTCAAAAATAAACTATGAATGTAACGTGCAGGGTAGGTGATCTCTATCAGGAAAAAAAGCAGAACTTTTGATCTTAAGACAAGTTGTTTCTTCCCTGAAGGCAGTCCTTCTTGTGTCCATGGTCTGTGTTCATAAAATGATTAGAGAAAATGAGATATATTGCAAATGGTCAGGAGCAGCAAGAACCAGATACAAGAGAAAACATCTAAATACAAAGGCAGGGGTTGTGGAGAGTGTCAGACAGAGAGAGAGAGAGAGTGCTTTTCTCCACTTAACTGGTGCTTTTTTCCTGCTTGCACATCTAACACTGGGAGATTAAATTAATGAAGTAAAAACAAAGGTGGGACACACAATGAGGAGCTGTGACTGATTTCTACAACTCCTAATAACTGGCTGGCAAGCAGGCATAGCATATCACTAAATGTCATGAATCAGTTGCAGACCAAGATCGAAGAATAAAGAGGACACAGCTCACCTAGCTGGGGACCTGTGCAGGGCTTTGACTATCTGCAGAAAATCATCGTTTCTTTTCTGTTCTCATCTCTAATGTCTTTTCACCTCTGTCTCCTTCTAGACTGAGCTACGTACTTGTTAGTCTACTGTGTCTAGTTCTTACGTAGTTCATCATGTTAATCAAGGAGCAGAATTTCAGCTCATTTCAATAGGTTTTTACCAAGAGGAAAAAAAACCTAAAGTTTTCTTTTATATTTTTACCCCCTTCATTGCAAGTGCTGAACCTCATATTGGGTGAAGTAGAAAAAAAATCTCCTCTGGGTAAAAAATAGGAATTGACTGTTCCTGTTCCTGGTCCTATTTCATATTTTATCTCCATCTGAATATAGTGTCTTTTGACTAGAAGACTTATGGAACTAGCAATCAAATTGTTCTAGTGTATGTGCAGTTCAGATCCAAACAGCCAGATACAGGCATTCCATAAACATAGATCAAATAAATCAGTACAGCAGGAGAAATTTATCTTATCCAGATATCCAGAGCTGACAAAATATGTCTAAGACCTCTGCTAAGATGAAGCTATGATGCATAGAAAACAGTTTGGAGAAAGATTAGCAATCAATACATTGAAGACAAGAAATGGAAAACAGGGCTGTAAATTTAAACATCCCCAGTGCCACAATACTTCTGAAGCAAGTTGGACTGACCTCTGGTGTTTTTATGGAAACAGCAAAGTCATGCATGAGATTTTCAAAATCCCCACTAAAGCTCTGGTTCTGTCAGAGTCCAAGCTGACTTATGTTGCTGTTACCTCTTGGCTACCTATCCCATGATAGCGATGGCTGGAAGTTTCTGAGTTTCCCTCACTCTGGTAAAAAACATACCTAACCCTACATTGAGTTGGTTCAGAGTGTTAAACTGGAAGAAAATGCCTTCCCCTCACCCCCATGAAATGAGATACTAGTTTCTCTTCCTCATCTGGGTCTCTATATGATCAGACAAATATCAGTGAAGAATGAAAATGGCATCCAAGGAATGGTAAAGGGCAACTCCACCTCAGATCATAATAAACTGCTGTGGAATTGTAGCTTTAAGTACACAACCCTACTCCCAATCATGCATATGTGTGCATGTTTCAAAACACCTTGTTCAACATCTCTGTCAACAACATGGACAGTGAAATTGAGTGCTCCCTCAGCAAGTTTGCTGACAACACCAAGCTGTGTGGTGCAGTTGATATGCTGGAGGGAAGGGATGCCATCCAAAGGGACCTGGACAAGTTGGAGAGGTGGGCCCATGCCAACCTCATGAAGTTCAACAAGATCAAGAGCAAGGTCCTACATCTGGGTTGGGGCAATCCCAAGCACTGATACAGGCTGGGTGAAGATTGGCTTGAGAGCAGCCCTGAGGAAAGGAACTTGGGGGTGTTGGTAGATGAGAAGCTCAACATGAGCTGCCAGTGTGCACTTGCAGCCCAGAGGACCAACTGTATCCTGAGCTGCATCAAGAGGAGCATGGACAGCAGGCTGAGGGAGGTGATTGTCCCCCTCTACTCTGCTCTCATGAGACCTCACCTGGAATATTGCATCCAGTTCTGGAGCCCCTATTCCAAGAGGGATATGGGGGTGCTGGAGCATGTCCAGAGAAGGGCCAGGAGAATGATCAGAGGACTGGAGCACCTCTCTTGAGGGGACAGACTGAGAGAGTTGGGGTTAGTCTGGAGAAGAGAAGGCTCCGAGGAGGCCTTCTTGTGGCCTTCCAGTATCTGAAGGGGGCCTATAAGAAAGCTGGTGAGGATGTCAGATAGTGATAGGACTAGGGGAAATGGTTGCAAACTAGAGGAGAGTAGATTTAGATTAGACATTCGAAGGAAGTTCTTCACCATGAGGGTGGTGAAACAGTGGAAGAGGTTACCCATAGAGGTTGTGGAAGCTTCTTCCCTGGGAGCTTTTAATACAAGGCTGGATGGGGCTCTGGGCAACCTGATCTAGCGGAAGGTGTCCATGGCCAAGCAGGGGTGTTGGAACTAGATGATCTCTAAAGTCCCTTCCAAATTGACATTTCTATGACTTGATGATTCTACACATTAACTTTACTGCATTTGTGTATGTTTACTTTGATAAAGGATTCTTGCAACACTGGGTCCACTCACTTCATGAGTTAACTGCATGGATCCACCATCCTGTTTGGCATTTAGACTTGCATTAAAGAACAAAAACTGCTCCTGTCCGTCACGGTTGTACAGGAAATCTTCCTAGCAGGAAACAATGGTGCAGTGTTTCTTTTCCTGAGTCTGAAAACAGTCTGAAATAATATTGATGAGAGAGGCAAATGCTGCCCAAACTGCTTTTTTCAATTCATACTTTGACTCAAAACCTTATTGACACAATTAAAAATGTCAACATTTGATACATTTGGAATTGTTGGAAGGTGGATGAGGAAAGGAGAGATGCAAGAAGGAAGTAGACCAGAAGCAGAGAAAGGAAGATGAAGAGGAAGTGAAGAGAAATCACTCATACTCAGGTCTGCTGAATCAAACAGTAACAGAGTGAAAGATAAACAGTGCATTACCTTCTGCAGCAAAAGATGAGGCTTTGCCTTTACTCATTCTATGAAGCTCCCTTTGAGAGAAGCAGGAGTTGTCCTGTGGACAGAAAGCAATACACTCATCTGTATTCATAGGGTAGCCCATCCTCCCTAGGCGTGGAGTTTATTCTCATGCACAGGATGAAGAAAGAGGATACCTCCTCAGTCAGAGACAGCTTGGCTGAGAGAACTGGGTCTCTTTAGCTTGGAGAAAAGGAGACTAAGGGGTGATGTCATCTATGCTTTTAAATATGTGAACGGTGACTGCCAGGAGGACGGGGTCAGGCTCTTCTCAGTGGAGTCCAGTGACAGGATGAGGGCCAATGCCTGCAAGTTGAAGCATAGGAAGTTCTGTGTGAATACAAGAAAAAATGTTTTCCCAGTTGAGGTGCCAGAGCACTGGAACAGACTGCCCAGAGAGGCTGAGGAGTCTCCTTCTCTGGAGACATTAAAAACTTTTCTGGACATGCTTCTGTGTGACCTGGTCTAGGGAATCCTGCTGTGGCAGGGGGGTTGGACTAGATTGTCATTCATTCTGTGAGTAACAAGAGTAATCCACTGCCTAAATCCAATAGCTATATCAACGCTACAAATTGCACTAAACTTCTGAAACAGTTTTGTATAACTAAAAGTGAAGATTGCTCTAGATTAAACAGATATGGGATGCTACTATTCATCACTCAGGCTGTAAAGAAACTTTTTTTTGTCTAAAAAGCTCATTGCCATGAAGAAGAAACACACGTAATAGGGTTGAACTGTCTGCACAGTAGTCCTTCCCATCTGCCAGTGGTATCTATATTTTTAGGATCTAATAAAAAGATGCCAGAGGGCAAGATGAGAATGTATGTGCAAGCAAATGGTAAACAAAATTTTGCACTCTGGGGACCAGGTTACCAAGAACTATTATCATTACTGTGTATCAAACAGGCATAGAATGTGATTTTCAGAAATCCATTTGCATTTTCTAAAGATGAGCTTTTATGAAACTTCTGCTTTCTTCCTCTTTCTATTGTATTTATCTATACTGAATATTCAAACTTCTTTTCTTAGACCAGAGTTGATTTGTCTTAAAGTCTCTGCATTTAAAAAATAATTTTATTAATTTATGATATTCACTATTCTAGCCCTTTTCTTTCTCAAAATATAAAAGAACAATCACAATTCTATACTCAAAGTAAATTTCCCTAGGAAAACAAAGGATCTGTTCTATTGCAGATCCTTGGTAGCTCCATTTTCACAGAATGGATAAGTTTGTCTGCTTTCAGTCCCAGAATTGCTTATCTAGCCTTCAGCAAGTGCTCTGCACAAGCGTAAGTCTGACAAATTTGATTTATGTTAAGAAAAAAAAAATCTTTCTGTTGTCATAGAAACCATTGCAAGATGGTAAAAAAGTAACAATGATTAGCAGGCTGCTGGTTTCACCAGTGAAATTTCGCTGGTTGTTTATGTCCCAGTAATCTCCTTGCCCTCTAGGGCAAAAAATGGTAAAAAATGGTATCTGGGAGGATGGCAGAGAGGAAAAATTTACCCAGAGGGTAGCTTCAGTGTCATAAGCCAGGCACATTTCCCAGTCCAGAAGACAGTATGCAGCGCAACTACTCCTGCAAGGCTGCAGCACGCGTAGCAAACTTTTTCGTTCGAACAGGGAGCAAAACCAGACTAGAAATCCCCCAAATCTGTTATAGAGATCTCCATGCCACGGAGGAGAGGGATGGAATAATTCATTTGCCTTTCAGTACCTGAAAGGGGATTATAAGGCAGAAGGAGAGAGACTTTTCTCCTGGTCTGATTGCAACAGGACACGAGGGAAAGGCTACAGGCTGAAGGAGGGGAAATTTAGGCTGGAGATTAGAAGGGGGTTCTTTACCCAAAGGGTGGTGAGGCACTGGAACAGGTTGACCAGAGAGGTTGTGGAGGCCCCATCCCTGGCAGTGTTTAAGGCCAGGCTGGATGTGGCCCTGGGTGACCTGGTCTCACGCATGTGGTGTCCATGCCCATGGCAGGGGGGTTGGAACTAGATGATCTTTAAGGTCCCGTTCAACCTGAGCCATTCTATGATTCTATGATTTCTCTTACTCCAGAGGTTTGCTTACATAGCTGGAATTAATCATATCCACATTTTCGTGTTTGCAAGCTTTTGTTGCTGTGCTATGCACAAGCAATTTCTGCTTCAGTAAGAATCCACCTGACCAGTAACAAATATAAGGGAGTAAAAGAATCAATGAACACTGATCATCATGCCATGTTGATGTAGAAACACATTCACCCACCTCAGCGCTGCCTGCCCACGAGCTCCATGCCACAATGTAGGCAATTACACCCTGCCTGATACAAATGACCACTCAGTACAATTTTTATGGAGTGAGAGCACAGGAAAGTATATTGTGTACTACAACACTTACACTCCACTCAATCTCCTCCATCAGACACTGACATTTCATGGATGTTTATCCCCAAGATTTACAAGGTCAATGAACATTGCTGGTACTTGCCACTGCAGCTGTCAGACTAACTTGCTGTTCTTCCCAAGGGAAATCTGTTTCTGCATCAGCTACTGTTGGTTCAGCTTACAACAGGCATTCAACTGAAGGGTTGTTGCTATGAACCTGTGGCCTGACAGAAAAGGACAAAAGCGTTACTGCAAAAAAAGGCAGAAAACCTGTAACACTTCTTTCAGACTTGGAAGTTCCTCTAAGCAATGAGAGGAAAAGCCAGAGGATTCCAGTTTGGAATGCTCCTCTGCTGCAATTAGTACTGGGAACAGTCCAAAAGATATGTGCTGGTAAGCCTACTCAGCCAGCCCCTCACAGTCCAGGAGGATCTTCCAGTGCATTGATGATAACTTTTTGATGCAAGTGGTGGATGAGCCCACTAGGAGGGGAGCACTGCTGGACCTGATACTCACTAACAAGGAGGGTCTGGTTGGAAAGGTAGAGGTTGAAGGCAACCTTGGCTGCAGTGACCATGAGATGGTAGAATTCAGGATCTTGTGTGGTAGGAACAGGATAACTACTAGGATCTCAACCCTAGACCTCAATAGGGCCAAATTTGATCTTTTCAAGAAATTGCTAAGGGCAAATCTTGTGGGACAGGGTACTAGAAGATAAAGGGGCCCAAAAGAGTTGGTTAACATTCAAGGACCACTTCTTCCAAGCTCAAGATCAGAGCATCCCAACACGTAGAAAATCGAGAACAGGAGCCAGGAGACTTGGATGGTTAAGTAGGGAACAGCTGGGCAAATTCAAGTGGAAGAAGAGAGTCTACAGGTCATGGAAGGAGGGGCTGGCCACATGGGAAGAGTACAAGACTGTTGCCAGAGGATGTAAGGAGGCAACTAGGAAAGCTAAGGCCTCTCTGGAATTAAACCTTGCAAGGGAGGTCAAGCACAATAGGAAAGTATTCTTCAAATACCTTGCCCAAAAAACAAATACTAGAGGCAATGTAGGCCCCCTGCTGAATGAGGTGGGTGCCTTGGTGACAGAAGATACAAAGAAATGGAGTTACTGAATGCCTTCTTTGTCTCTGCCTATACTCTTAGAGACTGTGCTCAGGAGCCTCAGAACCCTGAGCCCCCACATGACGTTAGGATACTGGAGGAGTTTTTCTTAGTTGAGGAGGACTGGGTTAGGGAACAGCTAAGCCATCTGGACATCCATAAATCCATGGGTCCTGATGGGATGCACCCACGGGTGCTGAGGGAGCTGTCGGAAGTCATTGCCAGGCCACTCTCCATCATCTTTAATAAGTCCTGGGGAACAGGAGAGGTGCCTGGGGATTGGAGGAAGGCAAATGTCACTCCAGTCTTCAAAAAGGGCAAGAAGGAGGAGCTGGATAACTAGACTGGTCAGCCTCACCTCCATATCCCTGCAAAGGTGATGGAACCCTTTATCCTTGACTCTTGTCTCTAGTTATATCAAAGATAAGGGGGAGCAGTCAGCATGGGTTTACCAAGGGGAAGTCATGTTTGACCAACCTGATAGCCTTTGATGAGGACATAACCAGGTGGAGAGATGATGGTAGAGCAGAGGATATGGTTTATCTTGATTTCAGTAAAGCATAGGTCAAGAGAGGTTTTTCTCCCCCTTTCCTCTACCCTGGTGAAATATTTTGTCCAGTTCTGGGCCCCTCAGTTTAAGATGGATAGGGAACAGATTGAAAGAGTCCAGCGCAGAGCCACCAAGATTATTCAGGGGCTGGAACATCTTCCTTCTGAGGAAAGGCTGAGGGAGCTGGGTCTCTTTAGCTTGGAGAAGAGGAGGCTAAGGGGTGACCTCATCTATGCTTTTAAATATGTGAAGGGTGACTGTCAGGACGATGGGGTCAGGCTCTTCTTAGTGAAGCCCAGTGACAGGACAAGAGGCAATGTCTGTGAGCTGAAGCATAAGAGATTCCGTGTGAGTACAAGAAAAAATGTTTTCCCAGTTCAGGTGCCGGAGCACTGGCACAGACTGCCCAGAGAGGTTGTGGAGTCTCCTTCTATGGAGATATTCAAAACCCTTCTGGTCACATTGTGTGTGAGCTGGTCTAGGGAATCCTGCTGTGGCAGGGGGGTTGGACTAGATGATCTTTCAAGTTCCCTTCCAGCTCCTAACATTCTGTGACTCTGTGATTCTATGATTCTTTGTATTCTAGTATCCATGGATGCTAGCTGGGCATGCTGTTTATTTATGCCCTCCAGGCTTCTGCTGCAGTTTGTCCCCTTTGTGAGTACTAAAGAACTTACTGCTATTGTAGCCTGCTGCTGAGATGCTTCTTGCTTTGTTTTGAGGTGACCTGTGAGATTTGTCCTATGTTCAGGAGGAGAGAACAGTAAACATTGGGTCTGAAGGCTGCCAGGGTCTCCAGGAGGAAGTTTTATTTTCTTGGAGGCAACAGAGCATGTAGAGGGACTACAGTGGGAAAGACCCAGGCACCTTCCCCATGAGAGAAGAGTAAGAACGGTTGGAAGCTGAAGAACTGCAAAAGCAGCATGGAGGTATGTCTGCTCAGAACCAGCAAACAAAACCCATTCAACCTGAACAGCAGTGGCTGCTGAGTAGTGGTGGTTGGTGTGACCTGATGTGCAGATATCATGTATTCAACTTCACAACCTACGCTCCCAGAAAGGCAGCGATCCTTGAAAATAAGGCTTACCTCACCTACATGCTCAGACAGCACTGCCTTGCCTCCTGTGTCCTGGGGCAATTGCAGATCCAGCATGTTCATCAGCTGTTTGTATAGGCTCTGTTATGAAGAAGTGGAGCAGAAGGATGGTGGCTGCTGTTGCAGCAGCCTGCAGGTTTGTAGAAGAGAGGGAGTGTAGGAGTCTTAGATGGACAGGGAAGGACTTCAAGCACGTCAGACTTGCTAGTATCAGATGTATTGGAACTGGTTGGTAAGATGCCGTGGTGAAGTATGCAAGATATGGAAGCTCATGACCATGAAGCAAGGAAGCAAAGAACACTGAAGACTAAACAACATTATAGACTAAGAAATTCCCCTGCAGTGGAAAAATACTGGCTAAGGGGGAACATAGAGTAGTTTGGAAATTTGTTATCTTGTAGCCTGCTTAGCTTTTAGCCAATCAATGTAAAAGGCATCAAAAAATATACCAATGAGAGAAAGACACGCACAGCTAAAATAGTATATATTCTCATGCTTGTAATCAATAAAGTTGACATCTTGCTTGCATCAAGCTGCGTCCCATCTCTCAATCGCAGCAAGGGAGTGCTGCATTTGATGGGCTATGGATATAAAGTATGCTGCTTCCAAATCAGACAGTTCCCCTTGATGTGTTTCCATTTTTCTTACAACGAAATAGTGACAGAAGGAGATAATAGTATGCCCTCCTTTATATTCTTGAGCCTCACTCTTCTCCCTGCTGTATGGCATCTTGCCCACATCCAGCAGGCACTTTCAGATGCAGATTTCTCCCTGAATAGGTATGGCAGGGCTCTTTGTCCTCACCTTCCCCTACCTTCATTACATGCTCTGCTGTTGGGGCCTTGCTCAGATCTAAGAGGGAACAGGGTCGGGCAAGAAGCAGCACAAAAAAGCCTCCTGAATACTGAGTTGCTACCATACAAATGGAGGAACACCCTAGTTATGCTGAGGGCGGTATCTTCATAAAGCATGTGTAAATACCACACAAAACAATAATTATATGGTGCTTGGGCACCCGTTCAAATCAATCCTGGATAGGCTGGATAACACAGAATCACAGAATCATTACGGATGGAAAGGACCCTCAAGATCATCTAGTCCAACCGATAGCCCTACACTACTCTTACCCCTAAATCATCCCCTGAAGAAACACATCTATCCTCTTCTTAAAAACCTCCAGGGATGGTGACTCCACCACCTCCCTGGGCAGCCTATTCCAATATCTCACCACTCTTTCAGTAAAGAAAGTCTTCTTAATATCTAATCTAAACCTGCCCCGGCACAACTTGAGCCCATTCCCTCTAGTCCTGTCACTAGTCACAAGGGAGAAGAGGCCAACACCTGCCTCCCTAGAATGACCTTTCAAGTAGCTGAAGAGAGCGATAAGGTCCCTCCTCAGCCTCCTCTTCTGCAGGCTAAAGAGCCCCAACTCCCTAAGCCTCTCCTCTTGAGGCGTGTTCATATCCATATACACTAAAATGATTCACTCAGGATATTGTGCTGGCTTAATAGTAAACTGGCAGGACAAATAATCCCAATACAAGAGAGATTACAAGTCAGAGTTAAAATTTAATAAAAATAAAATAAAATAAATATTACAACAAATGCAACGTGCTTCCCCTCCCCTCCTCCTCCCGCCCCCCCATCCCCAGTGTCCAAAGCAAAAGGAAAGGAGGAAACCTGCTGGTTGCAGATGACGGTCGCAGTCTGGTTGAGAGTAAGGGTCGCGGTCCTGTCAGGGTTCTGGTCCTTCTCTGGATCCGACAAGTGGATGCAGAAGTCCCCCAAACCCCAAGATTATATACCCCCTGGTTCCAGCGGGAACAACCAGCACCTCCTCCAGGGTGGGGAGCCCCACAATAGGTGAGTCATGGGATATTTTTTTGGAAATTGTTGATAGCCCAGACATGATCCCCCAGGCTAGGCACGAACGACTCCCCAGAGGGGAGCCACCACACCTCCCATCTCACAGACTTCTTCAACACCCAGCTTGTAGCCTGACGGGTGAGGTGTTCCCTGGGCAACTGCAGCAAATGGTTCATTAGAAACGACATAGAGGGCATAGAATACACAGCTTTGATAAACTGGTCCCAGCTGCTGAACTAGGACAGGTATGCAAATGGTTTATAGATGTCTCCTGAGATAGGGGCATTGCCTGGGTTGTGGTGGAGGTTTCTGTGCAGATACGTACCAGCAAGCCAGTAAGCTAAGCATGACAAGGACAGGCAACTTGAGATGACCCCCGACTTGTCTGTGTATGTGTGACTCAAAGGATTCATTCGGGGTCCTGGCTGGCTGCTATGCCCAAATGCCTGATATATCCATGAATATGAACCTGCTCATCTAAGTGTTTCTTCTGCATTTCACTAGGCTGTGTTATAACCCTAAATCCCTGTGCTGTCAACAGTCACACTGGCAACCTGAGGAGGAACATTTTGCAGGAAAACCATTTCAGACAAGGTCTTTCTAGTTATGGCTCACAGTTCTTCGGAAATGAATGACAGAGCGGCTTCGGTTAGTATAATGCTGAGTGTCATTTGATATGCTCACAGCAGCTCTGACACCAAACACAAATGATAACCAAAGTGCTTAAACAGCTCTTTCACCTCTGTTGACCCATCTTCCTCTCTCACAGGAATAGAAACTAGGCTGGACATGGGTGATGGCACCTGAATTGAGCCCTGCAGTACAGCTGCACATGCTCTGGCTAGGTCTGCTGCTTGCTTGAATTAAACCTACAGCGCAGACAGATCCTGAGCAATTTGGCCTAGGAAAAAGGGTTCATTAATTCAAATTTCTTTCTTGCCACCTTGGAAATGTTTTCTGGAAATATTATATAATGTCTACTTACACAAAGAGCCACACAACATGCTGGATTTGCAACCATATAATTACACCTTTGGAATAATATATTGTATCACAGAATCACAGAATATTAGGAGTTGGAAGGGACCTGAAAAGATCATCTAGTCCAACCCCCCTGCCACAGCAGGATTCCCTAGACCAGCTCACACACAAATATGACCAGAAGGGTTTTGAATATCTCCATAGAAGGAAACTCCCCAACCTCTCTGGGCAGCCTGTTCCAGTGCTCTGGCACCTCAACTGGGAAAACACTTTTTCTTGTACTCACACGGAATCTCTTATGCTTCAGCTTACAGCCATTGTCTCTTGTCCTGTCACTGGGCTTCACTGAGAAGAGCCTGACCCCATCGTCCTGACAGTCACCCTTCACATATTTAAAAGCATAGATGAGGTCACCCCTTAGCCTCCTCTTCTC
>VWZX01005266.1:44590-57928 GCA_013399015.1 Galbula dea
CTAGACTCCATCCCATTGACCACAACTCTCGGACTTCTGTCCTTCAACCAGTTCACAATCCACCTCACTACCCAATCAGCCAGACCACACTTGCTCAGTTTAGCTGCAAGGATGCTGTGGGAGACAGTGTCAAACGCTTTACTGAAATCAAGATAAACCATATCCTCTGCTCTGTCATCATCTCTCCACCTGGTTATGACCTCATCAAAGGCTATCAGGTTGGTCAAACATGACTTCCCCTTGGTAAACCCATGCTGACTGCTCCTATTGACCTCCTTAACCTTGATGTTCGTAGAGACAGAGTCGAGGATAAATTGTTCTATTACCTTTGCAGAGACGGAGGTGAGGCTGACCGGTCTAGAGTTACCCGGCTCCTCCTCCTTGCCCTTTTTGAAGACTGGAGTGACATTTGCCTTCCTCCAATCCCCAGGCACCTCTTCTGTTCTCTATAAAGACCTAAACAGGCAGGTAACAAATACTTTGATGACAAGTACTCTGGTAGAACTTCATAAGCATGGCCTGCTGTGGAGAAGAAGAGGAACTAATCACCTCTTAGATTTATGGGGGAAAAAAAATCTCCATGTTTGTGTGAAAATCAGCATAAGGTAAGACTGTCTATAGAAATCTCCTTTCTGCCCTGCCAGGTTCCCACTTTCCATACATATCCATTTCGTGGTATTTAAACCACATATAAGCCTCTCGGCAACAACTGTGCTTTCAGACATTGATTATTCAGAATAACTAGGAAATTGGCATATTCCAGACCTAGAAGAGGAGGGCAGGGATCTTATGAGCTCTGTGAGAACCAAAATTTGGAATATAATTCAGGACTTTTTTCCAAATGTTGACCAATTGACCTGCTCATTGGACATGTGCCAAGCTGTAGCCTCATTAAGAGATTCCAGATTAATCATATGCCTTTTAGAAAGGCATCTCAGTGAGCTTTTTTTCTGCAAAGGCTATTGAAGTGGTTCCAGTTATGTTGGACTCTGGTAAATATAATGGTAGGATTTTTAGCAAGTGTGTAACAGAAAGAGGTGAAGAGGTATGTTAGGCTAGTTTAGCTACAGTTTCGGCACTAGTCTGGCTGAATCTGTTTCTCAATCAATCTAGTTCTGCTACCTTCATGATCAAACCATGCACAGAAAGTTTACCTTAAGAACTGAAATGACAAAACCTCAGGGAACAGCAGTTTATAATTGTCCTGCTTCTATCAGGACAGAGTACTAGGCCAGCTTGGAGTCAGTCAGGGCAGTGATACCTGATACAGGTGTATCCCTGAGCATAAACATCATGCTTAGTATAAAGGGGGAAGTTTGCTGAGCACTGGGGCATCCTGTTCAGGCTCACGCTCCCTATTCCTATTCCTATCCCTGTTGCCATCCCCATCCCTGTCACTGTAGGGGCTTGCTCATCATTCTGCTCCTGAGCACTGCTTTCCTGTTTGCCGTGACTGCTGTACATTCACTGATCTGAGTATTAACTTTATATACTTCATATTGGTGTTAGTGTTGCTTTTTCATTAAATCTGTTTTCATTACAACCTACAGGTCACTTCTCCTTTTCCCAATTTCCCTCATTGCTGGGGAGGTGTTATTGGGTGACAAGAGCAACTGCTATAGATTAACCCAGGATATGGGCATAGACAATAATGAAAACAACATGGCTGGTAAGTAATTTTCCACCAATGGCAGCCAGCTCAGTTAGCAAACAGTAATAGACAGTCCAAATTCTTCACTGTTTGTCTGCAGGACTGACAAGCCTTGACAGTTTTCCACCCTGCTTCTCTAAAATGAGGTGAAAGGCTTTATTCAGGCAACAGGCAAAGCTGTTTCCATATGGCATACTCCTCCTTTCTCATGAGTTTCCCCCTATAGATTAAGGGGCTGTTTTATATAACTTCCTCTACCCCATTAGCCTCTGGATTCCCAGGTCATTCCTGTCTCATTACTTCAGTTTTGATGCCCACAAGATATTTTAATATAAATTACTTTCCTACTTGAGAAAGCCCTAATATGCACAGCACAGTGATGTTAAAGAGAAACAATAGGTGCTGTAGCATCTCATTCCTGGGATTTTGTGATTAACTGTGACAGCAGCATTAATAGTAAATATTTATTTTACATCAACTGCTGATTGACAAAATATTTGTCTACTATTTTCCAGTGTAGATCATACCTTTAAATCCCAAGGTGACTTCAGAAGTGCTTTCTCTAGCCACCACAATATCTACATGATAAAGTATTCCTGTGACACATTTTTAAAGGTATATCCTGCTGTATGTGAACTTTCAGGGGATTTCTGTGGAAATCCTTATCAATTATTCTGTGCTGCTCTGCTTAGCAGGCCAGCATTAGTGGCAACTTTTTCTGACTTGCACCTGCATAACTTAGATACCATCACTTCTCTAAGAGCTCTTCTTACATTTCCAAAGCTGCTTTTGTCATAGGGATCTAGTATAAAATGTATTGATCTGTGCTTCTTAAGGTTCTTTTACTTATTGTTTGAGCTTCTTGCAATTTGTAATGTGTTTTACGCTGACAAAATGGTAAAGAAGTAGAGAGTAGAAAGGTAGGAACCAAATCAACAAGAGACAAAGTAACATGCAAGTGGCTCAATTGCTGCTCTCCAAGCACTGCGCCCTCGTTTCAGTTTCTTCCACTGGGAGAGAATTCTGAATGTGAGTAATTTTGGATTTAGCAACAGGTTTTTAACATCCTTATTTGCTTTTACTTTTCCTCTTCCCTTTGCAAAACACCCTTCATAAAAAGGGAAATGCATTAAGATTTCTCCTTTGGTCTCCACTGCAAATGGGGACCAGAACCAAAGACCTGCTTCAAGCACTATCAGTGGGGGCACATTAGATCAGGTGAGTTACAGCTGATGAAAACTGCATTGTAATTTCATCAGAGCAAATTATATCAAATATGATTTTAAATCATATAGAGTCTGAAAGGATTCTGAAAAAAACCCCACATTTTCAGATAAGGGTAAGGAGAATTACTCAAAATACAAGAAGAGAGCTGCAGAAAAATGCTCTTCAGTTTCTTCTCTCAAGGGGTTTTATGTAACTGTGAATCTTCCAAGCATTATTTTCTTCCTCTGTCATTATCTAAAACACTGCACTCCATAACTGTCATCATGGCCTTTCTTACTGAGGACAGCCAGCTTCAATTAGAAGCTGTTCATATCCAAAGTCTGAAGTATAAGGATATTAACTTGGATGTGGCAATGGATTAAATCAGGTCTGCTTCATCCCTCCTCCTACTGTTATGGGGTGGGGGAGGGGAAAGGGGTGTGCTGAAGAGCCACACAGCAGCTCCTGAACTGACAGTGTTCCTGACAGATATGTTTTTTGCTTTACTCTAACATGTCAAGCTGTCTGTATCCTTCTGTCAGCTCCAGGCTAGGATGCCAGCCTCTAAGATAAGGGCAGTATGATAAGGGGAGGTTGGCAGTTGTCAGCTACCCCAGCTTAATCTGCTGCTGCATGGGTCTGCACGCTACCAAAATTGTCACTCCTGTTTTGTGAGTAGAAATTGTTTGTAAAACCACTCTACTGCTTTATAGAAGTTACTCCTTCACCCCAACTTGAGGATTTATGAAAGTCCTGAGTCACAGAGTCTAAAAGGTCTCACAGAGACTCTGTGGCTGGAGTTGTGGTCCTGCGACCCTTGCTGACAAGTAGCCCTAACTCATGTTGTTCGTATGAACAGGAGGACTCTCCTCAATGAACTGAAGTTCCTAAACACAACGGATCAGATTAAGCACAGGACACTAAATTATTAGCATTCAACCTAACTCCCTGCTCCATAAGCTATATTTAAAATGTCATTGATAATGCTCCACAGAAAGCAAGTCAATGCTCTTAGGAGGGATTATACCCATTATTGCCTAGTACCATACGGGAAAAACTTTGACTTTAATACACACTTCAATGTTCTTAAAGGCTTAGGAACTAATGTTAACTGAATGTCTTCACACTGGATGTTCAAGATGTTCTGCAAACTAGTCACCTCTAAAATGTTACTGGCACTTTCTTGACTAATTTGCTACCACCAGCTTGCACGTCCTTCAGAAGAAGCAAAAGACTGACGGGAATGTGATATGATGACAACAGTCTTGAAGTGATTTAATGCAACACTACTACTATTTTGATGGTTTTTTCTGTGTTTTTAGATTTCATTTAATTTTCCAAAATTCCTGCATTCTTTTCTTGGCATTTCTTTCAAGTTTTTTTTTAACCCCTTTTCCTTTCCTCTTTCCTTTGTCTCCTTCCTCTCATCTTCCTTTCCCCCATCTTTTTCTTTTTCTTTTCCTTTTCTCCTTCTCTTTTTCATTTTTGTTCTGTCTTTTTGTTTGTTTGTTTTTATGTTCTACTCTAGTCTATTTTACAATTTTGGTTTTAGTATTCTATTACTTTTTATTTGAAGAAAATTCTAGACATGTGATAACAGTTTTGCCTGCTTTTGCTCCTAGTAATAATTACAGGACAAATTTTGCATCCTCTAAATTCGGATGGATAAATTTAGTGCAATTCCACTGTTATTAATGGAACTTAAAATGACATCAGACTCTAACACTACATTTCAATGATTGATTTGCATGGTCTTAGCTGTGAGGCAATTTCTCTTAAGCCCCCATTAAATCAGAAAATGAGTGTTTCTGACTGAGTATGCCAATCATTCTAGCTTATCAAGTGAGAGATGCCACATGCTTTCTCCTGCTCTAGCCTTATTTTTGACAGCTACTTATGCTACTTACTGTCTAATTGGGCTTGCCAACCCTCCCTGTACATTCCAATCTGTCCAGCCCAGACACAAGAGTCTGAAATGTTTTTAAAATCTGCATACGGTTGTTGATTACAAGAGATGGGGGGAAAAAACCATGCAGCCTAGATGTGACAACATGCTTACTTCTATTTGATTATTGTTCAGAAAATAAAGAATTGTAAAAACTAAAAGAAGAAATTATATCTGAGTACTTTGGCCTTCTGACTCTAAGGGGAGGAAGGGTCCTAAGGACAGGATGAAAGCCACATTTCCTTCTGAGGCTTTCATACAAAGCAGTAAAGGGCTGAATCCAACCATCTGTAGCTTGCTGTGCTGTGAAAGAGGAGGAGGTAAGAGCTATTACCAGGTAGTACCTGATGGTAGGAGATACAGCTTGCTGATATGCCCCAATGTACAGTGTAGGCTTTCTGGATGAAGAAGAGGTACTCACACATAGCAATGGCTGGTAGATTAGGACCTGCTCTGCCTCCATGCAGAGAAACAAGAAGTCTCCTGTGCTGAGTCCTGCTGTGATATTCCGCTTGCCAAGAGAAGGATTCCCTCCCTGGAGGACAGATTTGCCAACCTCTGCTTAACCTTACTGTTGAGACTTGCCAAACAGCATGCCAGCATTTCGACTACAGTTTCTTAGTGGGGCTGGCAGAGCTCTAACATCCACCAGAATTTAATCCAAAGCTCCTGGGATTCAGTGGGATTCAATGGGAAAAAAAATCCATTGATCTTGATGGTTTTGGATCTGACCTGTTGCTCATTTTCCTTTGATGATTTATACAACACTGACATGCATATCTCACTTCTCGAACACACAGAGAACATGGCACAGAGAATCTCACAATTACCCCAGTGACAGGGAAGAAAGTGGGCTGGGAGTTAGTTAAGACACCGAAAACACTCATTATTCTGTACTTTATTATTGTTTTTTACTTTCCTGTGGACAGTAGAAATTACAATGAAATATCAAAAATATTTTGTTTTACAGTCTTTGGTTGCCCTTTAAGGCACAGCAAAATATTACAAAGTGCAAATTTTTGTGTGTGAAAACAATAAGAATGTTTTGTATCAAAATGGGAGGTAAAAGAACGTTAACAACTAAAAGGCACTGCTAAACAAATGACCTCTTTTGCTAGGAAAACAATCTTTTCAGGGATTCTTTTATGGGGAACCTTTCTGACGTATCAGGGAACTCTCTTCTCAGATTGGAATGTGAGAACATTTCATCCTTGTAAAGTCTTTCTTCGTAATATCAAGATTACTGGCCCATTGGCAGCAGCATGCTACTACTTATGCTGCTCCAGACCAAGCTCTACAGTAACAGTAGCTACAAACCAAACATTTTAAGTCACAACTCAAGATTCCTCCTGTCCTGGAGAGTAGTTTTCAGAGGCAGCCAAGGGTTGCTATCCCAAATACCTGGCAGTCAGGCCCAGTACCCTGTGCAGTTCTCCAAGGAATGCCCCCACAGCACTAAATTCATGGAGTCAGAGCACCTCCAGCCCACTGGAGAGATCCACAAAAGTGCTAATCACTTTGATAATGTAGGAGGGATGCTTTGCTATATTGTTTAGATTTTCATTCCAGTCCAACATCTTTTTCTTTTGTTTCCTCATTGGCTAGTGCAATTTTTTTCAGCACTAGATGTCAGTGTGGACTTGTGATACCAGATTGCTCTGTATTACTCCACATGGAAAGTGTAGAACTGCATCCCGTTGGGATTAATATGACTGTAAAAGGGCCCTATCCATTTTGTGATCACATAACATCTGAGTAAAAGAGAAGCTACCATGACTCTGGAGGAAAAGCTTTGTTTAGAAAATAATAGACAAAAAGAAAATGTTCTGAATTATTTTGGAAGGTTGTGACCCCGCTAAACTAGTGTTGCACAGGTGCTCCACAAGGTTCATTAATCCTGTTACAAACAGTACTTCTCAACAAGAATCTTAACAAGAACCTACTGTGACAAAAATGTTACATCATCTAGAAACATTTTGCTACACCAGACTGTTACAAGGACTGTTTTTACTTGAACCTGACTTATTACTTGCTTGGCACTTTCTGACTACTGAACTGAAACCAGCCTGGAGCAGAGCAATCAGCCAGGAAGTGTATACTAGCTTTCACAAGTGGTGAAATGACTGGTTTCTGTCACTCTTTGGAAGACATTTTAAGTCCCTCAGTCTAAACTGTGAGTGGTCTCTGTGCTGTTTTGGGAAGGCTGAAGAAGAAGCATGAAGCACCCTGGCTCCTTCCTACTGCAAGCAGCAATCTAGAACGAGGCAATACTCTTCTTTTTCCAAGAGAAATACAATCTGGGGAAGGGCAGAGCAGGGAGAGGAGGAAGTGAGTTCACAGTTCTGATTTCTCATCTCTTGCTTTCATGGTCCAGCTTCTGTCAAGTAGGTCTCAGCCAACATGACAGATGGAGCCTTTCACACCACCTCATGCTTGCTTTCCACCAAGTCTGATGCACAGAAGCCAAGGCAGAAAACGCTTCTGGCAGAGAACACGAAGCAGAGCTCTTGGACATTCCTCCTGACTCTGTACAGTTGCAGCTCTAATCTAGGCCTGCAGAAAAATCCAGTTACATGCTTTTGTGTTCTTCACTGTGCATTAGCTGATAAAGTATTACCCTGGTACGCCTTGCTTTTATTATACTTTAAGGCTGATAATTGTCCCTTTGAGTTCTGTTGCACAAAGTCACTCCAGCACACACGTGACTGCCCAAGCAACTATGCTTAAAAACCCACCGAGTAATTACCTAGTCTGCTTTTGGTCCTCATTATTAGGCTTCTTAGTAGAAGACTGTAAGCAGGAGGCTACAGAATATTAAAAGAATAGTGCTTAAAATTATCAATTGAAAATATTTAAAATAATGTGCAAAATTAAGGCTAAAGGTATTTTTTCTTCAGGATTCTGAAAAGTTAAGGTAATATTTGGCAGACACACAACCTGAGACAATACAAATTGTACTTGGCAGATCTAATGTCACATGGCTCTGCCACCAGCTGTCATTTCTACATATTTCACTTATGTTGTTTCTGTAATACTGTTTTCCATTTACTCACCTCTTTCTATAGATGTCTAGCATTTAAACAATTAGTACTGCTAATGAAGGATGCATTCTGCAAAAGAAACTGCGACCAGCTTCTGAAGACTGATTTGCCTGTGCAATATTCACTGTGTCATGACTTGAAGTGCCTTAATTAACAAGCATGAACTGTTCAGATAAGCTGCCTCTCCAGGTGCAGAAGGATTTTGTGGCTGTGCACCCTGCACTGCAAGGAAAAACAGTGTAATTCAGGAATTTTCCTTGAAAGACTTGAGTCCCCTCTGTAGAAGTAAAGGGAGCTGAGGAGATCAGCTCTTGAATCCACGCTCAGCTGGCATTGCTGGGTGCTGATACATCAGATCTGAAAACAAGAGAGAGTAAACATACTTCCCATCTGTTAGTTTGTCCTCTTCCCCCTGTTCTTAGAAATGACAGAAACAGAAAAACTAGCTGGATGGGACCTTTTTATGTCTACTCATCTACCCTGGACTCCCATACCCACAGACTTGCCTGGCCCAGATAAATGTACTGATGTCACTTCATTTAGGAGTTGGTGCAAATGCCTTTAGTGTAGATTTGGGCACAGCCTAAGCAACCATTTGTTCTCTGTTATTCCTTGAGTGTATAATAAAAATGGTCTGCACAGTAGCTTCTGAAGAAAGATAGCACTGGGGGGCTATAGCTGCATGAAAGGTGAGGAAGCGACACAATGGGATAATTGATGCAAAGTTGCTAATAAAAGAAACCAAGTAAAACTAACACAGTTTATTGGAGAACCAGTAAAAACACTGGCCTGATGATGCATTAAAATGGGAAATTAATATGAATAGCATTTGGTATCACATCTAATCACCTAAAAAGATACTCAGTAGCCATGATAATACCACTGTGAATGAGGAACAGCTTAGAAATTATTATGGTGAATACTCTTTCCTTGTTAAAATTGCTGTAGTATAAGAAATATAATTTAGTCTTTACAGCACGTGATAATGGAGTGCACAGCACAAATAGATATTTCTTCTAATAAGTTATTTCCAAGTATCTCTTCCTGTAAAAAACAGTCAATCAATAAGTCCAATAAAATGTTAGTTTATTTATAAGACTATGGGGTTTTTTCCTGTGAACATCAGCTTTCTCTACAGGTAACTCCAGTGTACAAAACACAGCATACTATATACAGTGTGAGAGAAACTTCACAAAAGCAGAAACTTCAAACAAAAGATAGATGGTCTTAAACAGATTGTTTATAAAGCGAGTATAGACTTCCTTATTCTAGTAAGCATCACCACACATTTTCAGAAAAATTTTAGGACCCAAACCTCAAGCTTATTCTTCTTATTCCTCAAGTTTATTTTTCTTATTCCACAAAGATTGATCACAATGTGTTGCAGGACTATTTTTCATACATCAGTGGAAGCATATGCACAAATCAAAGTCAATATGTACAGTTATTCAATGCAAATGAAAAGCTAAGACACTGGATAATAGGGTCTTCTACATATCTCGAAATACCAGCTACCAGCTGGAGATACTCTGATCATAGGATCATAGAATTGTCAGAGTTGGAAGGGACCTCAAAGATCATCTAGTTCCAACCCCCCTGCCTGGCAGGGACACCATCCACTAGATCAGGTTACCCAGGGCCCCACCAAGCCTTGTCTTAAAAGCTTTCAGGGATGAGGCTTCCACAACCTCTCTGGGCAACCTGTTCCACTGCCTAACCACCCTCACAGTGAAGAACTTCTTCCTAATATCCAGCCTAAATCTCCCCTCCTCTAGCTTACACCCATTTCCCCTGGTTCTATCACTGTCTGACCGCCTAAAAAGTCCCTCACCAGGTTTCTTGTAGGCCCCTTCAGATACTGGAAGGCTACAATAAGGTCCCCTCGGAGCCTTCTCCTCTCCAGACTGAACAACCCCAACTCTCTCACTCTGTCCTCGTAGGAGAGGTGCTCCAGTCCTCTGATCATTCTCATGGTCCTTCTGTCGACGCGCTCCAGCACCCCCATATCCCTCTTGTAATAGGGGCTCCAGAAACTGGACGCAGTAAAATACATCTAAAAATATGTCTACAATAGGTTTAGTTATAATTTGCAGTCACAGTGACAGGGATAAGATGGGACCTACTTTCCTTAGCTTACAAACATGAACTTACAACAGTCTTGTCTGCTGGATGGGTTACTCTAGCTGCAGATACAAGGCATGAGTATTTTATATATGCTACTTTAGAAGGAGAAAACAGTTCTGTTTTGCTTTCTCTGTGAGGAACTGAACACTTAGGAAGTCTCTATTCTCAGTGCCTCTGGAGAAGTGGTGTGCAAAACAATTTATTTTAAACAGCTGAAAAATACAGTAATGTAAAAACTGCATAGATCTCTTCCAACCACAACACGCACCTCTCATTTGGTATCTGCACAGAAAATAAAGTTGCCCAAACCCTACTGCAAGCCCAGACTAGCCATTATAAAAATAAGCTGTATGTTAGGAGTGGGCCATTACTTTTTAAATCTTCCTCTTTTAGGAAGGAGTGCCTGATAGTTCTGAACAGAATGTAAACCTCTGGCTGGCCTTATTACTTCAGTCAGAGCTTTTGTCAGAAATGAAACCTTGTTTGACATCTTGTTTCAGTGTCTGTGTAAAAGCCACCAAAGAAGGGGGCAGGAGGGGAGAGGGAGGATGATCTGTTTTGAAAGCTCACTGTTGAGCAAAATTCAGATTCCCTGTTCCATTTATGAACACATATTCTCCAAAACACAAAATATTATGCATTTACAGCTTAAGGCACGCTGCCACCTGGTATTTTCAAGGAAACTAGTCAATAAACAACTTCATAATAATTCACTTGCTGACAGACAAGGTACTGCAACCAGAACTGAATTGGAGGTGTGCAGCTTGTAACAAAGAACAGCAAGTATATTTGCCTGTCTAAACCAGGTTTTAGTCCACTATCTTGAACGAGGAACATGAAGGTTGGTTCCTATTTTGTGCTAATTTAAGAAGAAATAATATTCCCTAGATATGTTTCTACAGGAATAAGAACAGCATTCACCCCCCTGGGTCTATGGAAGTCAAGCTTTTACATAACTACCTGCTTTCCACCGAGTTCTTGGGATCTGTGGAAATATGGTCAGCAGCAAGATGTTCTGTTCTCTCTTTGTACTGTTTCCTTTTGTTACTGGTTATTTTCTATGCCGGGTAGGAAATTGAAACCGAGAGGTTGTGGAGGCCTCATCCCTGAAAGCTTTTAAGACAAGGCTTGATGGGACTCTGGGCAACCTGATCTAGTGGATGGTGTCCCTGCCAGGCAGGGGGGTTGGAACTGGATGATCCTTGAGGTCCCTTCCAACTCTGACAATCCTATGATCCTACTGTACAAACAAATGGGTGGAGATTTCAGTGCTAGGTACTAGCCTCTACAGGACTAAATGGCTATCAGACAGTCAACTGTTAGAAGAAATGTTAGCTTGAAAACCTAACTGTACCGTTGGCTATATAAAACAACATTTGATATATAGAAAAAATTCTATTCAACCAGTGTTTAAGATGGACAGGAAGGATGGAGGGGAGAAAGCTGCCTCAGAAGCACATCAGACTGCTTTTCGCATGATGTAGGTAGGTGTTCTTTGAGGTATGCAAACTGTTTAGACTCACATTTTATAGTGATAGAGCTGAAAATATATGCTCTAGATGCAAAACAAAAACTGAAACCCCTCGTAAAAAGAAAATCACATTGCACTGGGAACAACCACACTGCATGAGAAGGTAACACAAGCTGTCCTGTGGTTGTGACTTCTTTTCTGTGAAACAGTCTATGCTGTTAAAGGTAATATTCTGATTGTGAGACTGAGTAACTGTCTGGATGTCTTGAGGGCTTTTTTATCCCCATAGACTTTAAAACTTAATCCTAAATTGAATAAAAGGTTACTGAGAAATGAATAAACGGAATAAAAGGTTATTCCCAGTCAAATATAATCTGCATTTAAAACCTGCTCAACCCTTATATCTCCTGTACTGTGGTACTGTGGAGCAATGCACTATTTTAAAAATGCTGATTATTCTAGCACCTGACCAGCTTCACTAGTACTAAGCAGTGGAGATTTCAAAGACCCCATAAAACTCTGAGCATGACCTCTAAACCTGCTCTGATAGGGTTGAACATAACACAGTGTATTGAGTCTGGCTGAGCTGCAATTCATCCCCATAGTGACCCTTGCAGTGGGGTGTTTTGCATTGGTGACTAGCAGGGTGCTGATAACACACCCGTGTTTTGGCTGCTGCTTGGCAGAGCACTGGCACTGTGACATTCCTTCTCTGGTTGGGGGCCAGGACCCTGGGAGGGAAGTCGGGCAGCCAGCTGATCCAAACTAACCAGAGGAATATTCCATACCATACGACGTCAGCTCAGATATAAAAGCTGAGGCACGGAGCAGGGGGGTGGGCGTTTATCATCTAATGACTGCCTCCTGAAGAACCACTACACCTACAGCAGCCCTGCTTCTCGGGAGTGGCCGACCATCGCTGCTCATGGGAAGTAGAGATTAAGTCTGCTTTGCTTTGTTTCTGCGCGCGCAGGCTTTGCTGTATAGAGTGCTTGTAATAAACTGTCTTATCTCAACCCACGGGTCATTCCTCTTTCCACCTCACTCTCTCTCCCCTGTCCCTCTGGGAAGGGGAGTGATAAGAGCGGCTGGGTGGGCACCTGGTGTCCAGCCAAGGTCAAACCCACCACACACAGGCATTCTGTGAGGAGCAGCAAACAAAGCCATGTTTGCAACATACTTTGTTCACATGGATTCTTGGAAGGTGGGTGCCTTGGTGACAGATGATACAAAGAAGGTGGAGTTGCTGAATGCCTTCTTTGTCGCTGTCTATACTCTGAGAGACTGTGCTCAGGAGCCTCAGACCCCTGAGCCTCCACATGATGTTAAGATACTGGAGGAGTTTTCCTTAGTTGAGGAGGACTGGGTTAGGGAGCAGCTAAGCCATCTGGACATCCATAAATCCATGGGACCTGAAGGGATGTAACCGTGGGTGTTGAGGGAGCTGGCAGAAGTCATTGCCAGGCCACTCTCCATCATCTTTGGTAAGTCCTGGGGAACAGGAGAGGTGCCTGGGGATTGGAGGAAGGCAAACATCACTCCAGTCTTCAAAAAGGGCAAGGAGGAGGAGCTGGGTAACTCTAGACCGGTCAGCCTCACCTCCGTCTCTGCAAAGGTAATAGAACAATTTATCCTCGACTCTGTCTCTACGAACATCAAGGTTAAGGAGGTCAATAGGAGCAGTCAGCATGGGTTTACCCAAAAGCCTTTGATGAGGACATAACCAGGTGGAGAGATGACGATAGAGCAGAGGATATGGTTTATCTTGATTTCAGTAAAGCGTTTGACACTGTCTCCCACAGCATCCTTGCAGCTAAACTGAGCAAGTGTGGTCTGGCTGATTGGGTAGTGAGGTGGATTGTGAACTGGTTGAAGGACAGAAGTCCAAGAGTTGTGGTCA
>VWZX01005273.1:0-12991 GCA_013399015.1 Galbula dea
GTACTTTTCCACTGCAGGGGAATTCCACAGTCTATATGGTTGTTTGGTCCTCAGTGTTCTTTGCTTACTTGCTTCATGGCCATGAGCTTGCATATCTTGTGTATTTCACCACGGCTTCTTACCAGCCAGTTCCAATACATCTGATACTAGCAAGCCTGACGTGCTTGATGTCCTTCCCTGTCCATCCAAGACTCCTACACCTGCTTTTCTCTTTATGCCTATGAATATTCAAATTCAAATTTATTTCCCCAAAAGAAAAAAAAAATCAAGATACGAACCATTTGTTGCTTCTTAATGACCTCTTAAAGTTGTACAGCCTAAATATATCAATAGAATTTTTTTTTCAATTTTTTTTTTTCTCTTGGGATTATTCATAATGGTTGTTTATAGGTATGCTCTTTTATTTCACCTTCATAATCTTGACACTTTGGTCGATGAAACCTTTGAATTTAAAAAACAGACCGTTTTGACTCTGCATGATCACCATTATTTTCTGTTGTTTTTTGGGCTTATAGCTTTGTTTCATTAAAAAGAAATCCTGATCATTTGTTGAGTAGAGTATTTCAGGTAAATACATAGAAGAAAAAGCTTAGACTTCTTTGATTCTGCCTTTAAGCATTATTCTTTTCTGGCCAAACAATGGTGCAGTCATTCAAGGGTAGCTGCTGATAGGTAGGAATATGTGCAAGTCACTGGAAGTCTAGACTAATGAATGAGAAAGTAAGAAATGCAGGGTTTGTCCTCAGATGCAGAATAATCAGTATGGGAAAGACAGCTTCTGCTATTGTTTCCGTTACTTATGTACACTGTAATTTTGATTATTGGGTGACTGGGACAGAAAACTGGTATTTTTAAATTTTAATTTAGGGCTTTTACAGGCATCAGTTGATTCTGGTTTTAGCAGATTATTTTGCTTCTGTTTATAATGATGAGAACAATCCTGGATAAAATGCATAGGATATGTAATGCACGTTTGTCTTGCATTGTCAATTTTTTTTTTTTTGTCCATTGTCAGTTGTATTTGAAGTTAAATTATGTGTTTGATCATATTACTTGTTGAAGCAGTTTTGGTTTTTTAATGTTGGTGTGTTAGCAATTTGTTATGATAAAAGCTGTTATTTGAATTTTTACATTACACATTGAATAATGAGTTTTATTCAGATGAAATAAAATTGTCTAAATGCATATAGACCCCATATAAAACACAGTTGTTTTTATTATGAAGCTTTTGAAGATTAATCCAAAACTAAAGACATAAAACATAAGATATAATGGCAAAGAAATATGTAAGGAAATAAATTACTCTAGATAGGTAAATACATGACAGAAGAAAGCACGGGCTCAAGTTGTGTTTTGGGACTATGCGCCATTGCCCTGTCATCCTTGTTTTACATGGAGAAGAATTACCACTTGATGACAAATAAATTTCTCTTGCTTGCATCTACTGAAATTCTTATTCTTGGTCAAATGTGTGATGCTTTGGTCTTAAACCTTCTTTTATATCCTTTGTGAAACAGTTTTCAGTAAATTCTAGTTGATCATATATTCTACATGAAGGTCATATGGAAGCTATTTTAAACCATGATGTAGGAAACTGAACATTTAATTTAATATATCTTCACTTTTCTATCTCTCTCTCTTTTTCTCTATTATTTGCTTTGAAGTACTTTGTGATTTGCCAATATATAATACAGAAAACCAAAAGACGTGGACCCATGCTCTAATATGGTATAAAGAATCCTCTTAAAAGCCTCATTAGTAGGTCTTTTCAGGTGTTTAGGTGAGAATTATTTAGAAAATTTATGCAAAAAAAATTACATTCATCCAGGCTGATCTAGAAAAACAAGGTTTTCCAATTTCTTTTCTAGAAACAAATGCATATACAAATGTCTCTGAGCACTTTTTGCTTAGCCAGTTTCTACAAAGAACTTATCTTCTAAGGAATGGCTTCATCTTCCTAAATTTATTAAGTCCAATATGAGTGGAGTGGGGTGTAATACAATGGCTAGTGATATACAGAAGATTAAATAAGAAAATTTACAGACCTTCCTGAACTTGATGTTTATGAAACTTTATAACCCTGGAATATGCCTTTTAAACCTTCCATTAGTAGCACTTGTGGGGATGATTGTCAGTGAATAAATTTTTTCGTGTACACATTCAAGATCTAAAAATAAAAGCTTAAACAAGGTGAAGGTAAGTTGGATATTAATTCTTGAAGACTATTGAGACTCTAATGGAGCTTCATTTTCAAAGTATATATATCTTGAGCAATAAGATATCATTTCAGTACTCAAAAACCCACAAAAGTCAAAAGTCATTCTAACTTATTTTAAGTAAATAGAACTAAACTTTGTCCTCATCTTGCAGTAGGTCTATGGTTTTGGTTGGGTTTTTTTTTGTTTGTTGGTTTGGGGGTTTTTATTTGTTGGGTTTTTTTGGGGGGAGGTGTTTTTTTTGTGTGTATTTTTGTTTGCTTGCTTGTTTTGTTTTGGTTTGGTTTGGGTTTTTTGTTGGTTGGTTGTGTTTTCTTTGGTTTGGTTTAGCTTGGTTTGGTTTGAGGTTTTTTGAGAGGTTTTTTAATTTGTTTTGTTTTGGTTTTTAACTGGAATACCTGTCATTGTTCTGGAGCTTCTGATGTAAGTGAAATGCACAGAGGTAAGAGGCTATTGGTTGATGACTCACATCTAGATCCTCTCGCTCATCTTCACTGATGTCAGTGAGGCCTTCCAAAGAATAAACTGGTAGTTTACTGGGTGACTGGGAGATAATATACCTAAATGCACAATTTGAATTTTTCTTTTTTGATGGCTGAGCAGACCTCTGGCAAATTTCTGAATCTGAGAAACAACTCTCTTAACTCATTTGCCATGTTACTATAACAACCTGAGTGTTGGTAAAAATAAGATTTTAATTTGCTCTTTTGTATTTCAGTTATGAATTATTGAAATGTCATTCTCCTATTTGATCATCAGAAACAATCTTTTAACATGAAATTCATTATTTGAAACTATTAATTTCTGCCTTACTCTCTCCATAAAGTAACTTTTCCATTTTAAGAACTGTCTGCCTGTTATGCAATGGGATTTCCTGATGTGAGTGAGATAAAGGTATAACACTATAGATACTGTTTCAAAGTACATTCTTAGTAAATTGTTTTCTAAATTAATTACTTTCATGGGAAACTATCCAACATTTAGCTAGTACATCTGTCAGTAACTAAAGTATGTTACAAAGAAAGCTTCTGCTATACCTGTGGCTTTTCAGTGTGATACACACATTGACAGTTTCAGTATCTCATACCTTTAAAAGCACTTTGACTGCCTAAATAAATAAATAAAAATGATAATTAAAAATATTTTTAAAAACTTTAATATTCTTTCTATTTTCAACACTCCACACAGTATTCAATAAATCTTAGTTTATCTCTTCACAGTGGTTACTAAGAAATACAAAGACATCTACTTTAATCTCCCAGTAAACTGACTGCTCTAGGCCTCAGACTCCGCGAGCACTTGAATATGAGTACTTGGTATTCTTGCCATATAGTTTTGTACATACAACAGTTAAATGTTTAAATTATGACTTTTGCTGAGTAGTTTCTGAAATAACCAAACAGACGTTTTACTTGGATATTTTTCAGCACATCTGTAAGACAAAAATTACAGATTTTCATACTGACTTAAATATTTTCTGTGTTTTTTAATGATTTTTTTCAGTGCTGCTCATGCAAAATAGCTTGCAACTTAAGGAGAAAGAAAAAATTAAAAAGTGTTTTATCTGTAGAAGAATTTGTTGAATTTATTTACTGAGATTCAAGCTTTTGTACACAGAAAAAATAATTTCAGGGGGACGTTAGAAACTTCTGGTGTGACAACAGGCTATCTTTTACTTAATTTAATACTTCAAATACAATGGATTTTCTTTACACAGAACCCCTCCTCAGTCTTCCAGTAGTAGACCTGCAGAAACAAGGGGAACAGTCGCATATTATAAAAATCCTCCTGGTGTTACACTGATGGTATAGATTGCCTGTCTCCCAGAATGTTTTGTACCTGGAATAAGACTTTCACTATATTTCTGTGTGACATGTGCAGTTGTTGATTTATCCTTATCTGTCTAAAAGAAAATTCTTCTCTCTTATCTGTACTGAAGATTTTCACTGCATATTCTTGTTTTGCTATATCAACAGTGGGAATTTCTTGCATAGTAGAACAAATAAAGTATGTCCAACTAGAACGCAATATGGGTGTTATGGTTTGGGTTAGAACAGAATTAATTCTGCTCAGTAACTGTGTTTTCTAAAAAGTATTCCATGACCACGTGCATAGGGTCGTGTCAGTTTTCCNGGCCCGGGACACTGCCGTAATTACTTGTATAGGGGGAAGTGGGTTTTGGTGTTTGGGTCCTGTATATGTTTATATTCTTTTCGTTTATGTTTGCTGTTGTTATTAAAGCAGGTTTTTAGTTTTAACTTCCAATCCAGTCTCTCCTTTAACTGCCGTGTGTGGGGGCTGGGGAGAGCCTTTGAACCCACCACAATGAGTGATCTCCTATACAGGATTATATCTTGCATTAAATTTATTTGTCATTCAGAAATACCTGAAATGTATGTCTGAACAATGTTTGATGCAAAGAGGGTTTGATAACTTGTTGAACTTCAGTGACATTTCAGAAGGCACAAAGTCTATCTTTTTAAGAGGAAAGCAGAAAATATTTCATGTTTACTTACATGGTGTGATTCAGGAAATGTTAAGTCTAATAAAAATACAATGTGAAACAAGGCAGTTCTTCAGTAGCTCTTTTTTTCTTTGTTAAAAGGAGTATTTCCTTTTCTCCAACAGGTTGATTATGCTACTTCAACAGAATGATTACTGTCAATTCTGTAAGTTTCTCAGATTTTCTTTTCAAATCAAAGTGTGAGTGTAAGTAAAAAGAACTATTTTCTGAAGGAAGAAAACTGCTTCAAAGAGCATGAAGACTAAACAAACAGATGGTGAAAGTTAATAAAGAAAAACAAGTTAAATGAAGAGGTGTAAGTAGATAATTGGAGAAGGCAAGAATCTTAAAATATTTAGTTATGGAAGAAATACTAATTTGTTTAAAGAAATGTGTGTCTTGGGAAGAAAGTTGTACTATATTTAAATTATATGATATCCTTCTGACAAAATTACTACTGTAATTGTCTTGTATTTTGATTAGGATTGTATGTCACAAAAAAGATATATGTCATATAAAAATATTTGATTAACTGATCTCTAGAAGTAACTGTTTCCAGTAATGAGAAGTTTTTCTTTCTCGTGGAGTTCCTTAAATATTCATTTTTGATGTAATGATGATGCAGTTCTGGCTTTTAAATTTACAGGTGACACAAAGGTGCTATATTTAGTAAACAGATAATGAGGAGGATGGTGCTATTCTTTGGTAAGTTTTCACAGTGTCATAGTGTGCCTCTTAATGTTGTTAAATACAACACCTATCTAGGAACAATGAATAAGGATGCCCAGAAGAGGGTAAACTGTATAGGTGAACATTGTGTCCAGTCCTTGCTCTTTGTGTTTTTGAAGTGGAGAAAATGAAAAAAATCTTCAAGCACAAAGTTAACACACAAAGTTTAATGAGCTCTGCAAATGACCATCTTGTGTCAAAAGCTGCAATGCAACCAGTGAAGTGGTTATACTTTCTGGTCCAGTGAGAGAAGATATGACAACCTAGGACCTTTGAGGCCACAATTTCTTAAAAAAACCCATGTTTTGCCAAACTTAAATTGGAGTTCTTCAAATCACATAACTACATTTCTCTCATTCTTCCATCCTCTCTTACTGATACCTGCTTTTGCTTGAACAGAAGGAATGGTAGAATCAACCTCAGATCCTTTATGTGACTAAGCCACCTACTGAGAGACGTGTCCATGTGGGGTTTCTGGAGGAAAATGGACTTATAGTGGACATAACTGTGAGAAATCTTGGACATTGTCTGACAGGATTCTGTTCTGATGGGAAAGCATGCCGTTTGGGACACTCCTATTATGAGAAAGCCTGCAAACTTGGACTCGTTACTGTGTGAAAGTATGCTGGGGAGGCGTACTCAAGGACAGAGTGTTTGTGCAGTGCCAAAATAAGGAGATAAGTGGCCTTGCCACCTGCAACAACAAGAACCCGACAGGAGGAGTCAGAGGTGGAGATTGATGCCCTGTGGACAGTAGGTCTTAGCAAATCATATGTAATGTTTAGGCGAGTGGACAATGCATGTAACCAATTGTAGTTTGAGCTACCACGTGGCATGTATGTAGAAAATGTATTTAAGTAGAGTGTGTGCTTAATAAAATTGACTTTTTGCCATACTCATATTGAATCCTGTGCAGAGTCCAAGACTTCCGCGTCCACACCCATTTTCTTTGAGAAACCTTTTAATAACCTATCCCTGAAATCATTATTTCCTGAATTATTCTTGTGGAAGAATTTGTTTGCTTTTGTTTTCATCTTCCAGTGAGCAGTCTACTTATCAACAGTGATTTACTAAATGTTTGAGGTATCATAAGGAAGCACATATGTTTTTGAGATATGTATTTAGTCATTACTGTAATTTATTTGCTGTATAGAGTAGAAATGAATAGTTAAATAACCTTTAAATAGCAGTCAACACAATAATAACATGAATAGGAGTCAAGATTCTGCTGAAGCTTTTAACAGAGTGGTTGCTGTTTCTTTTAATCCACAGTAATATTAAAGGTAGATGACTAACATAAAAACACTGAGTTTCAGTGGTTTCTGCTTTGTTATAGATTTTTGTACAAGTTTTCTTCCCTTGTTCTTAGTGTGGCATTTTTATGAGCTATTGAATGAATTCACTTTTGTTCACTTCTGATTCTGAATCAGCTGAAAGTTATTTTCAGCCTGTTTCTGACCTGTATTGACAATGCTTTTTGCTTAAGGTTCTTTAGTCTGATTGTATAGGCCTGTGTCAGAGAATACTTGCAAGACCGCTTTAGTCAAGTATGTCAGAGCAAATCCAGGTGTTGGAAATTTCCTCCTCTTGAAGCTCTACAGCCACGTCAGAGGACCCATCCCTCAGAACTCCTGCCTTTTCATTAGTAACAGCCAGTTCTGTGCTTGAATCTCCCACAGAAAATGAATACTTTCAATAGAATGCAATAGAATTGCAATAGAATGAATCCACTAGGAAAGGTGTAAAGAAAAAGTGTAGGAAATTTCCTTAATGAACAGGAACATACTGTTCTACACATTCCACCACTCATAACTATCCAGCATTGGGGAAGATGTCTGAGTAATATTCTTGAAAAAAGTTTGAGTATCCCTAAAAAAGACCTTGGACACCATCAGAATATACCTCAACTATGCTAGCTTGGATGTCCCAAGAATATTCAAAATTCTCAAAAGCTGAGAAAGCATCCTTCCCTGTCTTGCTCATAGATAGAAAGAGGTTGCTAATAAATGACAATGCCACTTGCGAATATCATCTTAACCTTGTGACCAGTACTATAATCATAAGTCAACAATATAGCAACATGAAAGTCCTGTTCTATCTTCCAGTGATGATAAATACCACCATAGGGAATACATAGTGCACGTAAGTATTTACATAACACAACCATGGGAACAAGTGGACAAAAATTGTAAGCATAAACTGTTTAACTAATGTAAAACAAGCATGTAACAAAGTTGTTTTAACATGCTTGGTTAGATTTTTCATTACATCAACACTCCCCATGCTGGACCTGAAAAGGACTGTTGTCATTTAGGTTCAGCCACAGCTGAGCCTCACAGAGCCACTCATGTTCTGCTTCCCCACCCCTAGTGTGGTAGGAAGGATAATTGGAAGAAAAAGGCAAAATCTCGTGGGCTGAGATAAGGTCGGTTTAACAGAACAACAGAAAGAGAGAAGAAATAACAGTAATAACAATAGTCTGAAGGAAATAATATGTAAAGCAAGTGATACAAAACACAATGTTCTCCGACTACCTAGGGCCTCTGTTCTTGAAACACACAGCTTTCCCTGGCCAGCTCTACCCTTATATACTGGGCCTGACATCAGTATAGTATCAAATATCCAGTTTCCTGGTTTAGTTGGCTATCATCACTGTGGCTCCTCACAGCTCCTTGTAAAAATTAATCCTCTCTTACCCAACTGCTGGACACTACCTCAGCTGAGGAACAAGACCATATTTCCACATAAGTAAGTTGTTCTTTTCCACAGAATGATAGTCATATGTCTTTGTATTAAAATATCAAAGCATATAGCCTGAGGTAAATACAGATGATGAAATCTGTATTTAAATTTCAGTCCTACAGCTGTCACTGTATCACCCAACAATTTTAACCATCCCTTTTAAAGACATTTTTTTCATAATTTTTCATCAAACTTTGCTCAGTTAGTTTTCCCCCTTTCTGTTTCCATGTTTTTATGCTTACTTCAATATTCTTCACTCTTTCAAAACTCTTCTGCAGTTTTAATTTCCTGTAGAGGTTTAAGAGGCAGGTAGTCCTTGTCCTGTTACCTCCTGCTCTCATTTACAAGCTTTCCTCATTGCTTTCCATTTCTATTCTCCAAAGCAGATTTTTTAGGGATTTTCTGGCTTAATTCCTGCTGGTCAGAGACAGAATGTGTCCAAGATTCATTTTGAAGGAACCAAAGAAGATCCACTGTGACTGTAGATCTGTGCTTCACATAGGGTAGGAACAACTAAAGACAATACTTTCTAAATGTGAAAAGCTACCATAATTTTATGTTTTCAGTGTGGAATATGCCTGCTGAGACAGAGACTCTAGAATAAGACTTCGTGTAATCTAGGTTATTTTTGGTGTGAAATGTCATAGTTATGTGAAATTTGGCAAAATAGTTGTACTTGAGGGGAGCCTGTAAACCTCTTCTCCTTTTACATATTTTATATATTTGATAACAGTAGCATTTACTGGGTTTGCTGTATGTTTGTGCAATATCAGAGATCTAATGGCAAGGGCATTCAGTGTTTTTTGGCCCTTTGCCTCAGTATGACAGATAGAATAATGGGGAGATGGAATAGATTAAATTTTGTGGCAAAATAAATGTCCTGTTTCATATGGATTTTTTGGTTGTGTCTGACAGTGCAGTGGAAAATGACAGACCTGGCATTATGCTATTTTTGCTTTTTTTTTTTTTTCTTTTTTTAAAAGGTAGTAAATTGGGTGTGGTGGTTTTTTTTGTTTGGGTTTAGGTTTGTTTGCTTCTCCTGAAGTGCTTGCCTTTATCCAACGTAATTTTTTGCAATTTAAAATTTTTAGAACATACATGTATTTTTCAGACATTTATTGTTCTGATTATACACTTTTTTTTCATTCATCTGCAGCTAGAAATTCTCTTCACACAATTGATCTTTAGATATAGGTTTATGATTTGTTTAATTTTTCACCTGCTGCAAGATATATTTTCACTTTTGCCTCTTATTCATACTCTGGTATGTCCTACTTGAAGTAGGAGAAAAATAAACCTGGAAAGATGTACTTCTTTATAATTATTATAAAATCAGACCTTAAAAAATATCTATAAAGGAAATTTAACAGAAATGGACTGCTTTCCCTCTAGCTATTGTAGTGTACTTACAAAGCTTTTTCAAAATCATTACTATCATTGAACTAGTTAATAATATTTTTTTATAATGCAGCCAACTGTTTAATATAATTTTTCCCACATTGTTTTGACATTCCACTTTTCACTAATATGTAGAGCTTCTAATAATTCAGATAACCTAAGTGTGTAAAAATACAGCTAAGTATGAAAGCTGCTATGGGATAAAAATCTCTGTTGCAGTAGTCTTTCTTTTCAATTCATACCATTAAAAGCCATGTTAATAGAACTAATTGAAAAATCAGCAGATGATCAGGACTCAGCTGAATGACATCATAAAAATATTTTAAAGCACTTTAATTAACCCCTTATTCACTAGGGAAATATGCAAATTAATTTGCTTATTTCCCTGAGCTCCTATTGGAGCCACTTAATTAACATGTGTTTGTAAATTCTCTGCTTTAATAGTAGTCTTACAATTAGGGAACACAGGGAACTACCACGGAATACAGGACTAAAATTACTTTGTTTTTTGTTTTGGTTTTGGTTTTTGTTGTGTTTTTTTTTCTCCTTAATTATTAAATTTACTCTTCAAATTTGTCACAATAAACCTCCAGATGATAATTAAGTTTTTATGGAACTTCTTTGGCATAATGCTTAATAAAAAATGAAGGGAACATTTTAAAGGAGTTGCATTGTTTTAGAATTATAACCTTTAAATAAAAGGTGACCTCTGCCATATTGTAATAGCTACTGCTTATGCTTGCCTTGCAATTTGAGTCTATGGGGACTGTGGTCATCAGAAAATGTGGATGAAACACGGTGTAAAATAAGGCAGCAGTTTATTTCCCAGACATTGAACACTTTCCAGTTTAGACATTACAAACAAGCAAGAGCTAGAGAGTTGGCTGAATACCAAAGAATCACTTATACAGATAAATCAATTTACAAATTTTGCTGGTATCACTGAATAATTTATGTAACAAAAGGGAGATGGTCAACTATAGAGCCTCTTGAATACAAATAGCTTCCTTATTAATTGAACATTACTTAAATTAAAAATTAGTAATATTCACAAACTTTTGTATTGAACAAATGTTACTCGGGTTTATGAAATAGCAGTCAGAGAGCTTCACACTGTTGGTGGAAAGACATGTTGACATTTGAAGTATGGGGACGATCTAAGCATTTTTGGGGTACTTTTCTCCAAAGGCTTTTACCACTTTTGTTCCTGTTCAGCTCCAGTGTTGGAGTTCTCTATTTGGTGTACTTGAGTCATCATATGAGTTGTCACTGTCATAACAATTCTTGTAGTTTCATGTTGTTGGCAAAGCTTCAACTTCATATTGTTATTAACTGATACACAGCCATGACTTCATATAAAACAGGCAGCTTGTATCTGAACATTGTATAATGTCATAGAATTAAAGAAAAAATAAAAACAAACAAAACCACAAAAAAGCACAAAAATTATTAATATCTAATTCTATTCTTATGAACTAAACCTGGCTGCTACAGTAGAATTAAAAAGGTGATCCCAACGATCTTGAAGAAGAACCCAACTATTTGGTTTCATTGGAGGTATTTTTCTGAATTAAAAACTTATGTGACAAAACCATTAGGTTAAGCAAACCAGTTAAATTTAAAAATGTGTTTGAGAAGGATAAATCTAGTGCTTGTTAATGTGTCTAGTGACTGCTAAAGTGTACCGGGATATCTTTAATTTAAACTATGTTGCATGTATTGTTCTAGTTTAGCTCACTGATTTAGATCAAATTTTAACAACTTACTATTTGTAAAAATAAAGAGATATTGAATTGTAAGTGAGCTAATGACATTTTGTGTCTTCTGCTTTTATATACTCAATATTCAGTAAAATATCCCAATAGTTTCTATAGAATATAGTTATATAGACATTTATGGACTGAAACTGAACAGTAGGCAGGTTGGTTCTATTCAAAGACTTTTTAATAAAAATTTGATTTCGTGTGGAGATAACTGATAAAATATGATCCAGTCCCACAGAATCTGACCATGACCATGTGAAGGTTACAAATGCTTATTTCAAGATATTGTCAAAAGTCTGGCTGCTCATTGAAGTGCATCAAGCACATATGCAGATAAAAATTTAGATTGTTCTTTTTTATCATATGAAAGAATGTGGACAGTTCCACATTCACCAGATGGTCCAGTAATGTATGGCTAGGATGGAGGAGTTATTAAATGTCATGTGCCATGTGGAAACAAACTTTACAACTCACAAAAGTTTATAAAGTAAGTATGCTTATTGCAGTGCTGGAGAGTGGGGTAATATCTTCGCCAAACCACTCTGCCCAAACAAGTTTCAATCTATTATTTAGTTCACTAACCTATACATATGCATTACTAGGCTATACATACGCAAAGGATTTCTGGGAAATATGTGGGATTACTAAAAACTGTTCCAAGGACGCATTATCACAAGTCTCCTTCTCTTGGCTCAAGTTCACGGCCTCACAGAATCACAGAATTACAGAATATTAAGAGTTGGAAGGGACCTCAAAAGATCATCTAGTCCAAGCCCCTGCCACAGCAGGATTCCCTAGACCAGGTCACACAGAAGCGCGTCCAGACAGGTTTTGAATACCTCCATAGAAGGAGACTTCACAACCTCTCTGGGGAGTCTGTTCCAGTGCTCTGTCACCCTCACTGGGAAATAAATTACTACGTGTGTTCACACAGAATCTCCTATGCTTCAGCTTACAAACATTGCCACTTCTCACTGGGCTTCACCAAGAAGAGCCTGACCCTATTCTCCTGACACCCATTCTTCATGTATTTAAAAGCATGAATGAGGTCACCCTTTAGTCTCCTCCAAGCTGAAGAGACCCAGCTCCCTCAGCCTTCCTCATAAGGAAGATGTTCCAGCCCCTTCATCATCTTGATGGCTCTGTGCTGGACTCTTTCCAGCAGTTCCCTATCCTTCTTCAACTGAGGGGCCGAGAACTAGACTGTTTTCCAGATGCGACCTCAGCAGGGTAGAGTCAGAGGGGAGATGAAACTCCCTTAACCTACTGACCACATCCCTTCTAATACACACCAGAATCCCATTGGCCTTCCTGCCCACAAGAGCACACTGCTGGGTCATGGGCATCCTTCCACCTACCAGGACCCCCAGGTCCCTTTCCCCTTCACTGATCTCCAACAGCTCAGCCCCCAACCTATACTCACACATGGGGTTGGTCTTTCCCAGGTGCAAGACTCAACACTTGGCCTTATTGAACCTCATTTCTCCCTGCCCAACTCTCCAGCCTTTCTAAGTCTCACTGAATGGCAACACAACCCTCCAGTGTCAGCCACTCCACCCACTTCAGTGTCATCAGCAAATTCTCTGAGAGCACACTCTGNTTCTCTGAGAGCACACTCTGTTCCCTCATCCAGGTCATTA
>VWZX01005282.1:0-38626 GCA_013399015.1 Galbula dea
AGTTGAAGAAGGATAGGGAACTTCTGGAAAGAGTCCATCGCAGAACCCCCAAGAGGGTTCAGGGGGTGGAACATCTTCTTTACGAGGAAAGGTTGAGGGAGCTGGGTCTCTATAGCTTGCAGAAGAGGAGACTAAGGGGTGACCTCATCTATGTTTTTGAATATGTGAAGGGTGAGTGTCAGGAGGATGGGGTGAGGCTCTTCTCAGTGAAGCCCAGTGACAAGACAAGGGGCAATGGCTGTATGCTGAAGCGTAGGAGGTTCTGTGTGAATACACGTAGGAATTTTTCACAGCTCAGGTGCCAGAGCCCTGGCCCAGACTGCCCGAGCCCTGGCCCAGACTGCCCAGAGAGGCTGGGGAGTCTCCTTCTCTGGAGATACTCAAAAGCTATCTGGACATGCTTCTGCATGACCTGGTCTAGGGAATTCTGCTGTGGCAGGGGTGTTGGACTAGATGATCTTTCGAGGTCCCTTCCAACTCCTAACATTCTGTGACTCTCTAAATCTCCAGCTAACACATACAGCTGGAAGTCAAGGGGTAGGTCACCCTACCACCACCAGGCTCCTAGATGAAAGCAATGTGACTCAGCAGCACACAAATGTGTCCATTCCTCTGCTCTCTTCTCTTAAAGGCAAGAGGGAAATGAGGGAAATGCTGAAGCAAGTGCAAACTGGGATGATTTGTACCTTTTCACACAATTGCATTTAGTAAAAAAAAAGAAACTAAATCTTAATCCTTTATTACCTTCAGGATAATAAAAGTAAAGTGAGAACTACATGAGAGCACTGACACTGCTAAACCAGAAATTTCCTTTTCTGGAGAATAAGTAACATGCTTCATAAAAGAAACACTTTATCACCTCTGAAACCAAGAATGAATAGCAATTCAATGCAAGGCAGAGCTTAGGTGTAAATGATTATGAGACTGTACCGATTCACTGAGGTCAGTGGTGTTCTAACCTCCGTTCTCTGATTACAGAAAGTACTTTTTACAGACTAATCACATCTGACCTGGGTCATTTTCCTCTGGGAACTATCCCAGCTGATCAGCATCTTACCACAGAGACTCTCAAAGGATTCTTTGACCAGCCATGAGAATTACAAGATGAGTTTGTTCCACATACAGAGAACAAGCTAAGTTTAGCATCAAATTCACTGTATTAGCAGGGTGGTTTTTTGGTTTGGTTTGGTTTGGTTTTTTAGCTGTTTTTGTGGCTTTTTGTTGTTGTTTTTTTAAAGGGTGTGTTTTCCATTTCAGAAGGCACTTATAAACCAGAGACCAACAGTGATCAGGCAGCACACATGCACGTTCATGGCATTCTTGGCAACATAAACTTGATGGCTACCCAAGACAAATTTGTCTCCAAGACAAATCCCATCTGTCACACTCCTATAACACTGAATGAATGACTCAATGCCTGTAGCCCAGACAAACACCCCAGGAGTCTGAAATCAACACTATTGCACTACCATACTATGCTGAAAACTTAAGATGTCTCTTAGGGTTTTTTTTAACAGCAGTTAGTTTACAAGCTTAGATCATCTGGCAAAGTTAAGATTATATGGAAAACAACCCTTCACCCAAACCAGCCAGAATTAGCTAACCTCCATCCCTGACCACAGTATGAACTCACATAGTCTGAAAGCAACCACGTGCTGACCTTTCAGACAGAAGTGTAGAAGACTGAAAGCACTCAACTCTCAGAATTCTCACGTTTTCCAAAATAATTTTCATTTTTGACAAAGGCTAGCTCAGGGCCTGACTTCCCCACTCCATACATCCTACTTCAGATCTACTTCAGGAACTAGCTAAGTTCAAATGCTCTGCACGATACTTACATATAAACCTTTCTTCCTACCATTTCTGCCCTTATGCTTTTTCATCCTTTCAGCAATTCTAATCTGCATAATTCCACTGATCTGATCAATACAAGCAGTTACACAGTGTCAGTGTAGGAAGGCAAAAGGTGGCAGAGCAGACACAAAATAGTCTTTCAGACCAAACCGGCTCACAAAGACATCAGTTGTGCCACTAAGCTAATTCTAACACAGGCTAACACATATAGCCTTGTAGAGCTCTCCTCTTGCTTTCTCCCAGAAGGGACAATTTATGAAGATATTTGTTCTCCTGCATTTGAACACCTCCAGGGTCTGCAAATATTTGCTGTTGAAACACCAGAAAGCACAAGCCCTCAGAATTGCACCTTCCCCTTGGACACAGCAGTACTGGAGCATTGCAGCTGGTTCAGAAAAGCACAGTAACTGCTTTGCTTCAGCCTGAGTATCTTAAATGCAACTCAGGCAGCTCCAAGCATCCTCAAGGCCAACTTTGGGTGCTGAAACCATTCTTTTCACACATGCAGGAATCTGATTTAGCAACAACATCTGCCTCATGTTTCCTGGCCCTATGCACCTGTAGGAGGAAAACCCATTTAGATATTCAGATATTTTAAACCCATTTCACAGTGCTTTGCCTGATGCCCTCCACAACAAAGGCCATGTGATAACCCTAGTGATTTATTTTTTTGGACTACAGTGCTTACACTTTAGGAAAAAAACCCTTGATTTAATTATTTATCAGCACTGTACATATCTCTGTACCTTAAATATTGAGTGAATGTACTGTACTTGCAAACCCCACATATTTATACAGGGAGTTAGGAGTTTATGAGGTGTACTCCTGATGTCAAACCCTACGCCCAGCTCCTGAGTTGCACCTGCCTTCTGCTCCTTCAGACCAGTATCTGGTCTCTCTATTCTCCCTGTCCCCTACATAGCCTTGGGTACAGCCTAGAGGAATTTAATTATATCTGAAACTTTTATCTTTCTCTGAAATCTTGCTGAAAATGTCCCCATGGCTGTCACTGATGCTTTTAAGGCACTTGTAGCCCAGCCTGATGGAAAGGTTAGAATAACATTAATGAAGACCCAAAGACAGCAGATGCAGCAAGTCAATACAGCTCAAGTAGGGCATGTGCCAGAACAGACACTGAACTCTCTCCTAGTACTGTTAAATCACTGTTACCTTAAAATGCTTAATCCCTGATTATACTTCAGAAAATGGTTTTTTATTACTTAAGTCAACTGATGAATTTTTTTTTTGCCAAAACCCCACTGCCTTCTACCATCCTTGAATGTCGACCTCCACCTACAGTATTTTGTCTTCTCACCCACCTAGACTAGAAGAACTCTGAAGCATGGCTGAGATCTTAAAAGAATTACCTTCCAAAAAAGCCTTTTTCTATTAACACCAGTGCAACCAGGATTCACCTCCCATCTGCACTGAAACATAAATCAGTGCTTGCAAAATTTAATTAAAGTGCTTCTCTCTCTGGGCCTGTGTTCAGCACATTTTGCACTGCTCATTTGCTCTACAAACATACAAGCTAGGCTTCTGTAAAAAAAAAAAAAAAAAGGTTTTATAATGTGGTAAAACACTGCTGGTTATGTTCTACTGAACTGTTTACCTGTTCTCCCAAAACGTTTTATTTTAGCATCTCACCAGTACAGGAGAGTATTTTTCATTTAAGTTTTTTCAGATGAAAAGGGTTTGGAAAACTTCAGCTGAAGCAGCTGAACTGCAGCTATACACCTGAGACAGGCCTATCAGTATTAGCAACTTCTTCATAGCTATGAAACTAATGAAGTGGATGGAGACACACAAAGTTAATTTCCAGCTGTTTTCAGTGCGTTTCCCATTTGTATTAACAAGACCATCTATTGCTAATAAAAAGTGAGTTAACAAAGCTAATAAACCCCCCCAAAAAACAACAACTAGAAATTACCTTTATAACACCTTCCCCAGGCCTCATGTCTGTATAAATCTTGACATTGTATGAAATGTTGGAGAAGGTTGGGGAATTATCATTTGCATCGATCACCAGGATATTGACTGTCACTGGGATGCTCTCCTGTACGCCATCAGAAGCTGTCATCTTCAGGGTGAAAAAAAGAAACCACACACAAAAAAAACCACAGGCAGAACATGAACATATTTTAATGGTGTGTTCTTAACACAATTCTAATGATTAGAAAACACAATATGACAACTAAAAATTATCATTTTGGTTTTGTTTGCACTTACAACTACAGAAAGCTTCAGCTGAGCTTGAGCCTCAAGGCTCAGGACAAAATTGAAACAAAACTGTGGCAGATTAGCAGGAGAAATGAGAGGGAATAACCATTTCCCTGGGTTGAGGCTGGGACCTGAGCCACAGTCCATGGCTGGAAGGACGTAGCCCGTCCCCAGCTACACTGAACACTCTCAAGGAGCAGGGTCTGGCCCCAACAGCTCACAAACCTGCCTAAGCCAAAGCACAGCCACACACAGGAGCTGCAATACAACTGCTCAACCTCACAGACAGCAGGTTTAGGTGAGATTTAAAGTGCTACAGGTCGTCTTACTCCATAGGGGAAATCTAAGCTCTCCTTTCAAATGCTAGACAAAGAAAATAGGGAGGCATTCATTGGGAGCCCCTGCAGAGGAACAGGGATTCCCTCCAGCACGTTTGAAATTGCTTTACGGCTGTTAAGGTGTTTATTCGCAGATTGGGAAATGCCTGAAGGAATATCAAGTCCACTTGAGCTTTTCCTCCCCCACCCCCCACTTTCTTTAAATACTGTTGGCTGTGGTTTATGTTAGCCTGCTTTTTTATTTTGTGCTAAAATAAAGCAGAAAGGCTATTACAGGTGTCATGTTCCTAGCTCAAGACCCAGAATCACAGAATGTCCCGAGTTGGAAAGGACCCACAAGGATCATTAAGCCCAACTCCTGTTTATGCTCAGGACAACCCCAAAGTCACACCATGTGTCTAAGAGCATTGTCCAAATGCTTCTTGAATTCTGTGAGAGTTGGTGCCTGACTGCATCCCTGGGGAGCCTGTTCCAGTGCTCCAGCCACTCTCTGGCTGAAGAACCAACAAAAAGGCAAAGCTGGCCTCAAAGGCTATGCCAGGTACGAAAGAGACTGTGTGTCATGAGCAGGATAGGATGAAAGCTTGGGACCATGGAGATGATGCTGGTAGGAGGATCTCAAGTGTTGCTATCAAACCAAAGGTGTATTTTGGAAGAGCAGACTACCCCAATTATCAGCTCCCTCCCTGCCCTGGTATTGCTCCTGCTTGTCTGTCACTGTTTTTAATTCTTTTGTGCCATTTTAACGACCTACAATGATGTTATAACTGATGATTTTTCAACTCTTTCTCTGAACAGCTCCTGCTGTGCCTTCAAGTGTTTTTAACTTACCGAGAAGGTGTAGAGCTGCTGGACTTCTCTGTCAACAGGCTGCAGCAGGGTGAGGTAGCGTGTGATGCCACTCTGAGTCACAGTGAAGAATGTATTGTAATCGTTCAGAAAGAGATGGAGCTGTGGATCCTTGGTCTTGAAACAGCAATAAAAAAAGAGCATCTTATTAGAAATGCATATATACCATTAAGTTTCCAATTCCTCAGGGCAAGTGCTTGCTTTTTATTGAAACCTAAATAAGCAGAAAGTCCAAAGACTAACTGAATCTATAAAAGTGTCAAAAAAGTAAAAAATAACACTGCTGATCTAAAAATCTCATCTTTTTGAGGAAAAATGTATTAAATATACATTTTAACCTACAGAGTAAACAAACTCTTGTACCTGCTAATTTTAAACGATGCTTATTTTCATTAAAATACAGGATTTTAAGCCAAGTCTAACTTACCAATATAAGAAACCAGATTCAAGCATTTGTATTCAATCATATTAAAACCAAAACAAAACTTATCTTGATTAATGGAGCAATAAACCAGTTGGGTTAATGCAATGAAAAAAAAGATAAGCATAAACATACTGCTAAATGAGTACTGTTTAGAGTGACCCTTTATGTCTCAAAAAGAATCCAAATACATTGATGCAGAATTATTGATATATCAGTTGGTCAGATGAAAGCCACAGTAAAGCAACTATGGTATAGTTTTTGATAGGAAACAACATTTTAAGATGAAGAGAAAGAAACCAAAACCAGGTTCAGGCATTGTAACTCAGTTACTCATGAGCTCCTCAGGTAGCCTGCTGGGAATACAGGTTTCAGGTCTGGATGGGTCCGTGTACAATTGGCCGAGCACCAAGAGTGGTGCTGCAGTTCTAATGGTGCGTGCAAAAGCATGAGACAACATGAGGACAAGGCAACACCTCCTGAGATATCCTGAGCAACCACCCAGGAACTCAACCTTCTATTTCCATCCTCATCCCTAGCATTGCTGGCAGGCTGTAAGAGTATGGGGAAGAAGAATGAAATGTTCCCCTCAGCTAACAGAAAGGACAGAATAAGAAGTTACTGCTGTATTCACAGGGAACAGAAAAGGTAATTAAATTCTAGAATCTCAAGCTAGTTGCATACAAAGGTGCAAAATGCACTTCCTACCGTTAGTCCTTACCCTGCACACTGCCAGATGCCAGCACAGAGCAGGTAAAAAGCGTCTTGAAGCTCTGTATGCGCTGGTGCTTCTAAGAAGCCCCCTAAATCAAGGCACATTCCTGGGATGTCTGTGTTGTTGAAATGACAGAAACGTGAATTGTGACCAGGATGAAATATTTCAACATCTTGCCCATCTCTTTAACGATGCTAGTGAGTTATTAAACTGATTAGACTGCAAGGGTCAGTCTACATTACAGTTAAATACTAAACTAAACTGCATTACCTTTTATTACCTACAGTATTCAGGGAAAAAATTTCTTTGTCCTTGTCTGCAATCTGGTTAATTTAACCTGACTTAACATGCTGCTATTGATCATTAGTCCTTTATTTCTGTTATCTGAGGTGAGTTTACAAGAGGAATGCAAATCAGGCAAAGCATAAAAAGCTGGAAGAGGAGGCCTAGAAAACTTGTTTTGAACCGCCCCAAATAATGTGGAGATGAGGAATCAGATGACTACTCATATCAATAAAACATGACATAGTGTTGTCTCCCATAACATCATTATACATAAGCTTAGGAAGTGTGGGTTGGATGAGTGGACAGTGAGGTGGATTAAGAATTGGTTGAAGGACGGAGGTCAGAGGGTTGTGATCAGCAGTGCAGAGTCTAGTTGGAGGTCAGTAGCTCGCAGTGTTCTTTACCCTGTGGTCAAGGACTGGGTCCAGTCTTGTTCTACATCTTTATCCATGACCTGGATGAAGAGATGGAGTGGTACAGAACTGGGAGGAGTGGCTGACGCCCCATCAGGCTGTGCTGCCATCCAGTGAGACCTGGACAGGCTGAGAGCTGGGCAGAGAGGAAGCTCATGAAGCTCAACATGGACAAGTGCAGGTTCCTGCACATGGGGAGGAATAACCCCATGGACCAGTACAGGCTGGGGGCTGACCTGTTGGAAAGAAGCTCCATGCAGAAGGACCTAGGAAACCTTGTGGACAAGTTCACCATTAGTCAGCAATGTGCTCCAGTGCCCAAGAAGGCCAGTGGTCTCCTGGGATGCATTAAGAACAGTGTGACCAGCAGGTCGATAGAGGTTCTCCTCCCGCTCTACTCTGCCCTAGGAAAGTCACACCTGGAGTCCTGGGTCCTCTTCTGGGTTCCTCAGTTCAAGAGAGACAAGGAACTACTGGAGAGAGGCCAGCAGAGGCTACGAAGATGCTTAGGGGACTGGAGCATCTCTGTGAGGAGGAAAGGTTGAGATCCCTGGGGCTGGTTAGCCTGGAGAAGACCAGACTGAGAAGGGATCTGCTCAATGCCTCTGAATAGCTAAGGAGTAGGGGGCAAGAGGATCAGGGCAGACTCTTTTCAGTGGTGCCCAGTGGTAGGACAATGGGCACATAATGGAACCCAAGAAGTTTCACCTAAACATTGGGGTAAAACTTACTTGCTGTGGGGGTGCTAGAGCACTGGCCTGGGCTGCCCAGAAAGGTTGGGGAGTCTTCTTCTCTGGAGAGATTCCAAATGGAACCTGAATGGGCAATCTGCTCTGGGTGCTCCTGCTTTAGCAGTGGGGTCAGACTAGGTCGTCCCCAGAGGCCCTTTCCAACTCCTACCATACTAGGATTGTGCAAAGATCCAGTAGCTGCAAAAGACATAACTTAAGAAGGAATTTTTACCAGCTACTTTCCAACATAATACTGCAGAACCCACCCCATACTGAGCAGGACACACAATGCAGTTAGAAATGGCCAGATTCAACACATAATCCAAAAAGTAGCACTATGTTCTTCTCCAATCATTTTCTCAACCTGAATCCAAAATGCTTCTATAGAAGGTTAACTCCTACCTTATTATCATTCCTAAGTAACTAAAACCAGAAATCAGACCACTGCAAAGTTCACCAAGCCCTACAGTATTCACAGGCATAAACAGCAGGTGTAACATGCTCTGAGGGTCATAATGAACAACTATGAGGACAGATCAGTACAACAGAAGAAGAAAGAGAAAGTTACTTTAACTATTCAAAACACGTTATAGCACATGCTTTGGAAGGCTAAGATTATACTATTTAAATGAGAAACCATTTCAGTTGCTGAAAGCTAGGTGAAAAAAGTATCCAAGTGTTCCAAATGAGTGGCTTCCTGTTGCCTAAAGCTTTGCTGCAACTATGCTAGCTTTCAGTAAAATTAGAATTCATTTCACAGCTAGCAATGCAAATAACAATCTCTTTTTTCCATGAAAAATTACAGAAGGTAATTGCCAATAATTGTTCATTTTGTAGACACTACAAAGTCAGTCAAAAATTCCATTTGAAAAAACCCTGGTTAGCTTTTACAGTTCTTGGTTGTCATTGTGAATACCTAATAAGCAGCATATTTTTTTTTTCTAATTTGTTCTAGAGAAGAAACAATGCTGGAGATCCTCTATACTCCCCCAAAGTAATTTATCCTACTCCTTAGATATTCTTGTGTTAGAAATTTTATGTGAACATGTAAGTTATTGCCTTTACTGCAATCATTGCCCACTTCTACCACCTTCCATGCATCTCAGATCTACAAAGCAATTTATTTCTTCAGTCTTGGCATTGCTATGCTTTTACATCTTTCTCACATTCTAGGCTGAAAGAAAATGTGTTCAACTTCACAGTGAACATTCTATGTGGCAGGTACTGTGAGAGCACTGCAATTTACAGTTGTAGGAAACAACTCATCTAGGATGCCCACACTAGTCCCAATACTTTAATTTTTAAACTATTCTTTTATTTTGCAGCCTGGATTTAAGTATTGTGATTTCTAACTACATTACTGGGTCATGTAGCTTGGCTCTGATAAATTGTTTAGCATCCATTTTTAAAGAGAAAGTTAGCAGAAACCACACACAAGAGTCCACATGCAACCTGCAAGGACCATTTCAAGCACACAGGTCCAATTCAGTATGGTTGACAAACTTCATACTGAATAGTAGGCACTTTTTAAATTAAAACAATACTTTTTATCATACTTAGGATTTCTATAAAGACATATAATTATTTAATGAACATAAAACAATCACAACTGTACGCCCTAAATGAATTTGGTCCAATGTCTTTCAAGGGCTCTTGGCAGGCTTTGCAAACAAAGTGACAGTCTCAGCCTCAAACAGCAGCAAGGCAGAGAAAAATGGAGGAGGACAGAGGGAAAGAAAGAAATAAACCACACAATTAAAACAAGGAGTAATGTTGCAAACATAGTACTCAATACCTACAGGAATGCCACCTGGTGCAACCTACAAAGAAAAACACATGACAAAATGAATACATGTCAAGAAACACAAACCTGACACTGATGGACATCATAAAAGTAGCACTTTTTTGGGGGAAAAATGGTTACAGACAAAAATACAATGAAATGAGATACAGAAAATGCTCCAATGCACCCTTAATAAATGAAGCCTGCATCTGAATTTGTTCTGCTTAAAAAGAAGTTCCTGAAAGTTCGATAGCCTGCACGGATACAATTGTTACATTGCTGCTGCTTCTCTCTTCCCATAAGGGCTTATAGCTCTTCCTAATGCAAACAGCCTTCTGCAACACTCTAAAATTAAAAGAAAATTACATGATATTGTTAAGAATGAGCAATGACAGATATCCAACATTCCAGGGACTTTTCAGAGGGAAATGTATGTGGCTGTTGAATTCTCTAGGATAACCAGAACAAGCTCCAAGAGTATCAGAACTGCTTAGGCTTCCAGATTGCTAGCACAGGCATGTCTCCAAAAAGCTGTAGTGGTAACAAAGATAACAGAATTCTTCATGTGAAGGATGATCAGCACTGAAATGCCCATAGAAGAAAGGTGTTTTGTTGAAGAGATGTTTCCAACACTGACCCTCCTCATTTCAGGGTAAAAGTAGAAAATCTTTCCCATTTATGTCTTTCATTGGAAAAATCTGAGACTCAGTCTTGCAGAGGTGAAGCAAGTGAGATTCTCAATCCCCCAGACAGGAGGTTTGGAGACAGATTGTGTCGGCACTGACCTCTTTGCTTTTGTCTGACTCGTGTGAGATGAGTTCTGTGGGGCGTGATGAGATGGTCCGCCAGGCTCACAGAAACTTGGATAGAATAGAAAAAGACACAGCATCTAGAGTGAATTTTCTCCAGCTTTAACAATACCATTAGGTGTCAGAAAAATAACCTGAGGCACAGCCTCTTGAGAAGTCTTCGTGATGGCTTTAGTCATAGAACCACTTAGATCAACAGAACCCAGGGAGAACAAATGAAGCCTAAATTCTGAGCAACTGAAAAACTGAAGGTGGTAAACTAGGTTTGAGGAGACTTTGTTCAGGATACCCTAGGAATAACTTTTTCTCCTTAAACATTTTTATTGTGTTTTGGTTTGGGTTTTCTTTATTGTTATTTAAAGTGAGTTCATTTAAATAATATTTAATTGTACCATTTCAAATAATAATAAATAAGCTCTACACCTTTTATGTCATCTCTGCTTTGGAGGAAAAGATCTGAAAAACTAACAAGAGAACCAGGATGGATGCTGAGCAGTGCTTTAATCCCAAATTCTTTCAGTCACCACCAGGACTCTCCAGGTCCTGTACGAAGCAAGAGCTGAAGCACAGACATGACTATAAATTCAGACACTAAAATGTACTACAACACTTGAGTTGAGTTACAACAACTGAGTTGAGTTACAACTCAAGCTGAGGTGCAGAGGGCCATATGCCTCCCTGAATGACAAGCCAACAGAAAAATTTGAAAAACAACATCTTCTGATACTCATAGAAATGAGCCACTCCTGGGAATGGGCAGGAAACAGATATCAGCATCTTCAGCCCATCCACTAATTGGCAACAGCATTTGTTTAAAGCAGGGCAGATATACCAAAAACAAATCCCTTGAGGACTCCAAGGAAGACAACAAGAGAAAGAAAGCATTCCAAAGGCAGAAAGCATTAGATGTTCATCCCACACATATACAGGGAGCAACACATTGCTATGGTAATTCAACAGTAAGATTTTTGGTTTTCCTTCTTAAGCTGAAAGATTCAGAAAAAAGAAAACCTATCTTCATAAATCCTCGAGAAAGAGAAGCAGCCTTTTTGCTTTGCCTCTCCCTTCTGTTTGTTTCCATAATGATATTAAGGGGCTGTTACATTTGGGAAGAATATTTTCCGAGTTCTTATTTTGGAAGGTGACTATTAGGTGGTACAAAAGTGCTAAGCAGGGACAGCAGTATCACCAGCACTCTCCTCTTGAGAGGATACTAGCTGCAAAACAAATTCAAACAGTAACAGGGAAAGATATAAACAATTAGGCAAATTTTAGAGAAAAACACTGTTTAAAATGCTTCAGTATTCCTGGATAAATAAAATCCATTTCTTTTCCTTATCTGGATATATAATGGAAAATCCATAACCTGCATTTCTAGTAACATTTAATAGTTATTTTATCCATTATTTGCTCTATCCTGTCAGGTTGCTACTGAGATGCCTTTATGTAAAATTATCATTCCTTAAAGTTTCCCACAAGTCCTGTGGAAACACAAATGTTGAGCAACCATCTACTTGGTTTGACTTCAACATCACAAATAATGGACATAAACCCAGATACTGGTTTGGTAGAAAAGAATCTGGAGAGGAACCTGTGGTAATAAATGACCTGCATCATACTGCATTGCCCAGGAATGCTGCACTGGGCTGTAGGCATCTGCAGAAGCGTCAGGGTTACCACGCAGGCGCTTTTCTGAGCACGTGCTGGGACATGCTAACTGCTCTTCCAACTTTGAAGTTAGATTTAATATTTCCCTCTTTCCTTTATTTTTTTTCTTTTTAAAAGAGATTCATCAAGATTTGGTATGCAAGGCAGTAAGGCAGTTACTGTGTAGCTTTTACACCAACCCTAACCACCAGAGCAGAGGAAATTAGTGCTCTCCCATGGAAGCAAAAGAGTAAGGAAGCAAGTGGCTTGGGAAGCCTTATGTAAACAGCTATCAGATCCTACTGTTTAAAAACCTCATCTCAGCTCTGGTTTACTCTGGTCTTAAGGTACTTGCGTGGCTTAATTTAATTTATGCCATTTAAACAGACCACTTAATTATATCAGCACTTGGCAGTGCTGCTCTAGTTAAAGGTCTGTTTGCTGTGCCACATCTATAAATTAATTTTTGGAAGGCTTATAGCAGTACTCTATTATAACTCCCACAGCATTTAACTTTAGAATATGCTTTGTTTTTCTCTTAAGATACACAGTTACAATGACCACTTTCTCCAGGCATTTCTCTGAGGACAGGGAGTTATTTTAAGACGAAGCAATCTCAACTGATTTTTGGTCAGAAAACTGTATCATTCTGTTTAGCCAGTGTCACTGCTGGAATCTAACGAGCACAAGCACATAGAAGATATTTGTCAACTTCTCATCAGCAATCCCCACTCACTAAATACATTGATCTACTAAGATACAGTGAAGCCACTAAACATTAAGAAGTTAAGAAGCATTATCTGTGCTTAATAATCCACCCTGAGCTACTATCTAGCCCCAGTGAGATGGTACCTGTCATTTTAGTTTACAGGCAATTGCTGCACTCTCAGCATCACTGTGCTGGAACTCACAGAATCACAGTTATGAGCACTACACAAATCACTGACATGTATTAAGACACAGGCAGTTAAATCTGATTCTCTGCTCCCTCACATCACTTCACAGAACTGGAAAGAGATGAGCCAAGTGATGCCAAGGAACAGGAAATTGCACAGAGCACTTCTACCCAAGGACAAGGCTACAGGCAGAGCTTTGTATGTCCTGAGATAAGCCTACAGCACTCTAGAAAGAAAGAGAGGACACTATCACCTCCAGTACATCTGATAAATCAGATCTGGTTGGATTTAAGCATCATGTCCTGTTCAGGGTTAGAACAGAAATAATTCTGCTCAGTGACTTTACTTTTTAGTTAAAGCTCCTCTAAGTAACTGCACTTTCTGAAACCAACAGTGTGTTTTCATAGACACTGCCTGCTTAGATTTACCACCAGGGACTGGTATGCAAACCAAGGTCACTGCTAAATCTCGTGTCTCACGTTGTGGAGTGCAGAGTTACAGCTGCACCTACAAGGAGGAGCAGACAGGACATGTGACCCTATACTGACCAGCTAAGTATTCCATCCCATATACATCATAGTTGACAGAAAACTGAGGGGCTGTTCCTTCTTTCTTCCCTCTTCTCCTCTTGCTCTTCAATGGCCAGCATCCGAGGGGAACTCTGCCTGTTCCGTCCTCAATATTGATCCATAAGTTCCTGCATCCAGTACCAGAATCCAGAGCCTGAGCCTGTCTCCCATCTGCTGCTGAGGCCTTCTGCCACAGTAACAGTGTTGGTGACAGCGACATAGTTACCATCAAGGGTGGGGTTGGTTTTGGTATTGGTTTTGTGTATTTTTGTACATATATAAATATATATTTGCATATATTTCTTTTTATCATCATCATTATTATCATTAAAGTGTTTTAGTCTTCCAGTCCACAAGCTTTTCTCTCTTACTCCTTTTCCCTTCCCGTGGCGGCAGGAGAGGGAGTAACAGGGAGTGTCTGTTATTGGGTTGGTGGTCAGCCCAGCCCTGACCCTTGAAACATCAATAAAACATTCAAGAAAGTAGACTTACACAGTAATGGAATCTGGCAGTAGATGCCTTGAGTAGTTCAGGATGCTGAGACAGATCAACCCTTCCTCCTCCTTTATCTCCCAGGTTTGGTAATGGCTACGCCACCAGCCCTTATTCCACTATACCTAAGAGAAGTGGCCTTGCAGGTACAGAGCCACACTAGCAGCAAGGAGAAGGACAGAATCCGAGGGCCACCAGTGAGGTTCCACTGCTGCACATCTCCCCCAGCACACACCATTACAGCCCAGCAGGGCCACAGACCTTTGTTATTTTGTCCTTGTTTTGGGGGTATGAGGTGAGGTGTCAAAATTAAGTCTCTATGCCACATCATTTCCCAGTCTAGAAATCCTTGGCAGTTATTCATCCTGCAACACTGTAACATTACACGTCTTCAATAATAAACAAATATAATTTCCTGGAAAACTTCTGTCTCTGAACAGACTGAACTAGATTTTCACTAAGTTAACCAAACTCCTGTTACTCATTATCCAATGAAAATAAAAACATGATGTAAAACAAGCAATGCAAGTTCACTAGGAAGTACTTTCAAGCCCTTTAATGGTCATTTCCTGTGAATAGGAAATTTTAGATCTATTTGTACTGAGACACAGAAACATTGAACAATTTCTAACCATCTGCCTACAGCAGGTTGTGTTCAAGAATGATAAACTTCATTCTTTATTGTCTTTGGATGTTGATTATTTATTAATGCTCCCAACTGAAATATCTGTTGCAGACTGGACAGACTTTTTTTAATATTAGTGATGCAATTAAAACTACTGGGCCACACCTATGCTGAAACCTCTACTGCAGCTAAACACAAGTATAGCAATGAACTGCCCTATTCCATACCCAAATATTGAGATAACTTAATGGGAACATGCTGATGTACTACAGAGGAGGGACAACAAAAAAATATGGAACCCTATGGTCAAACTGCTTGGAGTGAACTTCAGAGCTCTCCTCAAACACTGATGTATTGGACTTGTATTGACAAAATCTGAAACAGAAAGCACTTCTGATGGGGAACATAAACACCAGGATAAACATAAAAACCACTGTTATGGTTTGGGTTAGAACAGAATTAACTCTGTTCAGTGACTGTATTTTCTAAAAGGTATTCCATTACCATGTACATGATTATCTTGGTTACCTGCTAAGATGGACTGTCTCTTTAAGAAACCTGAGATTCCTGAATCTTATGGACACTGCCCCCCACCCCCAAGGGGGGAAGCCAGGGGAATTTTGGGAGTTTCTGCTGGACTTCTGCTAACTGGTGACCACGAGGAGATTCTCTCTCTCTCTGCTGGGACCTGGGTGTGTTGGAGGCTACCTGTGCTCTCTGTGTTAGCTGGGCTGCCCACGTGAAGCTGCTTGGACTGGAAGCTGATACCGAGGCTGAGAGCTGGCCCCGGGACGCCTTTGCAGCACGAAGCATTTGCAGTCTTGATCCTGACGTAATTATCGGTATAGAGGGGAAGTGGGTTTCAGTATTTGGGTCCTGTATATGTTTATATTTGTTTCATTTATATTCACTGTTATTATTACAGCAGTTTTTAGTTTTTAACTTCCAATCAGAAGTCTCTCCTTTAAATGCTGTGAGTTAAGAGGTCAGGAAAAAGAGCCTCTCTAACCACCACAATAACCTTCTGAAATAGTTTATATTAAAGGAACATGCTTCCACACAGAATTGTTTGAAATTAAGTATTTGCAGTTTGAGAGTATACAAATGTCATGTGCTATACCAACTACCTGGTAGTTACAGGAGTCATTCCAAGAGTCAGCCCAAACTCAGGGTTTAACACTTCAAAGTAATCTAAATTTTCAGTCTCGTATATGACTTAATACATAGTTACACCAAAGAACCTTGTATTATCATATCAGCCTTTGACATCTCGTGGGTAGAGTTGTGCATTTGCCAGGGAAAGGTTAATCAGAGCTCTATTAACTATAACCTGAAAAACCCTGGAGATTAATGAAGTCCAAAGACTTTCTATCATTCCTTTAGTGTAACAGTATTGCCTACTATGAAATAGGAAAGAAGTCCAAATAAACCCTTAAAACACCAGCACAGAAAACTGCCACATAAAATTGAAGTCTCTGATCTAGGACACTGAATTCTCTTTAATTAAAACAGTTGGTCTGAATTATTTCAGGTGCAACAGCTCCAGTCCCTCCCTCACCAGCCATGCTGCATGACTTCATTTATCACTCTGCGCTGGGTACACAGCAAGACTTTCCTACGTCAGTGCAGCTACAAAGTCTTGAGGATAAATAACTCAGACTTTGGACTTGAAGACAGAGCAACACCAGCTGCACATTGTGGGTTAACAATGAGATTTTTGTACCACTTAGAGTTGTCTATCACCCAAACTGAAAGACATGGTTCACAAGCAGCTTCCCAGCTTGTCAAAAACCCCACTCTGAGTTTCAGACCATAACTAACATGCAAGTCTATCAGTCTCACAAACTTACTTGGTTTCAGTTTTCCATTTCTCAGGTGATTAACAGCCTCTTTCCATTCTCCTAAGTTAATATGCAGTCATGTTCTAAGGTGGGCACAAACAGTGCCCTACAATGTCAGATTTCTGGAACATACAGATATGCACAAAGGCCTATTGGAACCAAAGAGGTTTACCAGTACCTTCATGGTGTTGTGGATAAAACAAAGTAGACAGCAGTTTGCTTTGGCTAAAAACATCTATAGATATCCCCATAGTTTTTTGTTTAATACATATAAGGATCACAGAACTAAAAGCAGCCTTCTGAGAATATCTCTCCCATTAGTAGCTTAGAAAGGACTTAAGAACTGTGCACACTAACTCATGGTTTGATTTTTGTTGTGTATGAGCACACATTACAAAAACAGATTTTACACAACTCAGGCAGACGTTTCTTAATATAAACACATACCTGATGTCTACACAACCTTCTTATTCCTATATCAAGCACCTTGCAAGATCCCATTAATTTGATCAAACAAGAAAATCACTTTGCTCTGAACAAAAACAATGATGCACAAGAGTGTTTCACAAGTAACACCAACCATCAGCAATGCCTGACTGCTAACTGCCACTTATGCTTACCCTCCACCTCCTGTCCAGCCCCTACCAAAGCCATATCCACTTGCCTTCCAACCTGTTGTGATGAATGTTTGTGAATTGACTGAGATATTTTAATGGATGGGAAGGAGATATTCTACATGAGTTTGGGTTTCTTTATATAGCTTCTTTAGACAATCCAATGCAGAGAGTGATGCAAAAAGCATCTCACAGTAACAATGGCCTCTCGTGTTTCTCAGGGGCAATGCATTTTTACTTCTGTCAAAATTGAAACTTTGAAAACAGAAGAGTGTTTTCAGACTATCAGTTTAAGAATTTGATTAAACAGTATTGGCATATACTACAAAAATTATGCCTACAATTTAGCTTTCCTTTTGTATCTGAAGAATAATGAGAGAATAGAACAGAAGCAAAAAAGAACAAAGGGGACAACTGGAGAGACAGCAGTAGTTAGAGGAAAAAGACATCAAACCCAGATGACAGCAACAAGCCTTCAGGAGAACAGAAGAAACATCAGCCCTAGAGGCAAAGTGTTGTTACTACTTGGTTATTATTCTTTTGAAGATGTCCAATTTTTACTGTGATTAATGTTGGTATCAAAATCTGGGCAGAGCACAGAATGGATTGAACTGTTAGCCTCCTGCCTTCTTAATTCCTCCTATTCCTTGTTGGTTCAAACTCCTCCCTCCTTCCACGTTGAGCTTCTCTCTTCCATCTCCTCACACTGTGTAGCAGATTCAGCATTCCCACAAAATGCATTTTTTCCCCTCTTCACACTAACCATTCGTCATCTCTAACAGAAGGCAACCTGAGTAAAATACAGATCAGTTTTTCAGTTCAGGCTCACTTCCAAACCTATTTGAAGTCAAAATGATAACAAAAATGTAACCCTAACAACTACGGGTTTTTTTGATTGATTGTAACAGTTTCGTCTCTCAATAAAAAACAACAGCAAAAAAGAAAGAACTCAAAACAATAACAATGCACACAGCAGTATGACACTATGAAAGATGGAAACATACCTCCTCCACATCGTTGTCCAACACTACAACTTGTAGCGGAGAAGTCAGATTCTGGTTATCAGAAATGGTTGTTCCCACTGGGGAGGATTCCAGGATGAAGCCCTCATATGTGGATCTGGTGAAATAAGGTTTCTGGTTGTTCTCGTCGAGGACTTCAATGTGCAGATTGGCAAAGGCAGGAAGAGGATGGCCATTGTCTTGTTCAGCCTGAAAACACACCTCATTTGTCAAAGGCTCTCAAACCAAGTAAAACTTCAAACAGGTACTAACTGGTGTCGGCATATATTTAGGAATTACAATCCAGTTACAAAAAGTAGTAACATTGTACAGATCAGCCTGTTAAGAAACTCGGCGTCATGGAAAAAGCCCACCACCAAACAGAACTTAGCTAGGATAAAAGGAAAAAAAAAAGGCTTGCCATCACAAAACTCCTTTAAATAGTCACACAAACTCAAAGCTATACAGCACACACACAAACATATATAGCTTCTTAAACTGTAAGTATTGAGTTTTGGAAAATCTTCTAAGGATGAAAGAAAGCTGGAAAGAAAACTGGAAGGATTCCAAATTCGCTGGAAGGTGATCCTGGGCAACCTGATCTGAGTGCCCCTGCTTTAGCAGGGAGGTTGGACTAGATGATCCACAGAGATCCCTTCCAACCCCTACAATGCTCTGGAATTTGGTACAACAGAACCTACACCCACACTGTCAGCAAGAGTTAAAACCAGAACATGGCGACAGTACACATGCACATACGCTACTTGCTACAGATTTCTGGAAGACCATATTGCCCTGGATATGACTTTTTGTCTTCCCCAAAATCCACTTCTATAGTGTTAGATGAGTGGGATTTCAATTTTGGTTTTACCTATTTTTGAGTGTCAGGAAAAAAAAAAAACTACGAGAGAAACTAAAGAGCCCAAAACAACCCGAACTACATCAAAAGTATTTATATTTATATATATAGCAATTATATACAATTAAAATACTATGCACACAATAGAGGGACCCCCCCAAGAGAAAGGGAAAAGGGAAAAGGGAAGGAAAAAGGGAAAAAAGGGGAAAAAGGGAAAAGGGAAACTAAAACAGGTATGTACACTCAAAACCCAGGATAGAACTAATAAAAACAGAATCTTACTACTCTCCTTAAGATAGCAGAGTCACACTAATGGATGCCAGCAACAGCTGCCTCTCAAGGCCTACAAGGCCTGCAAGGCTTGACTCCTCCGCACGGGTGAGACCGATAGCAGAGAACCTGCGTCCTCGGCTCCACCAGAAGGCAAAAGAGAACGAGGACCTCTCCCCCTCTGTATTTATACCCCCAGTTACGTAAAATTGTGTGGAATACTGGGTAAATATGACCACTTCCCTGGTTACAAACTTGTTACCAGGAAAAGCCTGGGTCAAACCATTATACTGGTGCAGTTCTAAAAACAACCACCAACCTATCTACTTGTGGTTATTTTCTGACTCTCAAGAATCAGGTTGGATAAGTGAGCATACACTAGTATCTAGAATTAATAAGGTTTTTCCTAGGAGATTAATTTTTGTTAATGAGACAAAGCTCCAACAAATTGGGAGTTCTGGCACATTAAGTTTTCAGTAACCAGGATGCAAGAAGCAACATACTTAGCTACTGCTGTTCTTACATGCTTCTAGGATGCAGGATGCAACCAGTAATCAAACCCGTCATTGCCTGAAATAATTGCTATCACATTAAGCATGGATGCCTTTTTTTCAGCCAACTTCAATTATTCATATTCAAATAAAACACATAACAAGAAATTAGTGCACCAGGCTCCAGTCTGCTGAAGCAGAGTGATGCTTCTGGGTCATCTCAACCAATTTTAAAGAGATTTGCATTAGCTCAGAATGTTTTTGGCTCCCCTGAGAGGTTGTGGAGTCTCCTTCTCTCCTCTGCAAGGCTACTGCATGGAATCCACCACATCCAGCTCCTCTCTTCTGCCGTTTAATCAAGTTGTTGTTTCCAAAGACACCTCTATTCAGGTGTTAGCAAAACCCAGTGCAAACCCTCAGGACCTGAAACACCTCTCCAAGAGCCAGGCAGAATTAACTACAGAAGTGTCTGAGCCCTTTGCACCTGACCTTATTTCCTATTCCATTCTCCTTTTACAACAGCAGAAGAAAATAAAGCAAAATACTGCTGGTAAGAGAGAGAAAAGTGCTTAAAAAAATAATGCTGAAATTCTAACCAAATCTCAATATCCTTTCCTTTAATGCTTTTTTAGTTGTTTTGTGTAATTTCTGCTTTTCTACTCCAACCTACCTACTTGTGGGACTGCCATTAAAACCCACTTTAATCAGTGTTACAGACTAGAGCTATCACTTCACATTGAAACTGCTCTGACCAATACAAAGGATAATCTACAACCTCTACAGAAAACAAGTATCTATTTTCTGCTTCTTAAAGTACATTAGATGTTAAAAAAAGCCCTGCTCTAATATTCATAAAAGTGAAATATATAAGCTCTTCCTCTTTTTGAAGAAACTTAGCTGAAAGTTGGAAGGAAGAACAAAGCAATTTCCTTACTTAAGCCACTGAAAAATGCAAATAACTTTCTTTTCCTTTTGGCCTTTATGCAATGATGAATCCAACAAAGCAAATGAAGTATTGAAGAAGAAATTAGTAAGACGATGGTTACAAACATTCACTTTCAAACCATATTTTTTTTAAGAAATCACATTCTCTAAAAGCCACTTCTTTATTTCTTTATTTGATACAAAGAATTTCACATAAAATAGGAAAAACTGATTTCATTTTTTTCATGCTACATCAACATTCCCAAGAGCAGTGCTTGTCTAGGAGCAGTTCTGTCCCTTTGATGCATACCCTTTCCCCCCCAAAAAATACAATACTTCTAATATTGTCAATTTTTATTTATCTGCATTCTCCTATTCCTTAACTTTTTCCTAGGCTTTTTTGGGTGATGGGTTTCTGGGTGTTTTTTTTGTTGTTGTGGTTGGTTTGTTTGTTTAAGATACGAAGTTATATACAACCTAAGTTGTTCCAAACATTTAATGCTGCTACTGAAAACAGTTTTTCCTCATGCTGGCCACAAGTTGAGCATCTCTGCTTCATAACAAATATTTTGGAGCACTAAGAATAGACAATTTACATTTCTTTGTATTTAAGACACAAACCATTCTGGACATGTTTTGCCATCATAACAATGAGTGATTTCTTTTAAATAAACCCAAGGATCTTCAGTTAGAAAAGCAGCCTGCAGCAAAGCTAGCTACATGGTTTAGACTGAAGATATACAATCCAAAGGAGGCACTAACAGAGTGAAGAAGACCAAGTGTGCAATGAAGCCTTCATCACAGCAACATGGTGATGAAGACTTCAGACCTTCACAGTGTTATGAATGCTACCTAGGAGAGAATAGCAGGCACCTTCACACTACCCTCGAGGCACACACAGAAAAAAAGCACAGAATTCCACTCTGGCAAGTACTGCCTTGGTTAAGAGCACCTAAGAAAAATAAAGGACAAAATAATGTGAAATGTGTCAATTCTGAACTCAAAGTTGTTTAGCTATGTTTATGAAATCTGCTGCTTAAGCACTTTAAGTACCACGTTGAACATTTACACACAGTTTGCAGAATTCTTATGTTTGTAGCAGCCAACACAGTTTTATCCTTTCAGAAGGTGACTAGACATGACATGAAACAACCTCACTGGAGGGACTGTAGAAGGAGTGTAGAGCAACTCTCTGTGTTACCAGCCCATTCTACATAGAAACAACATGAAGTTCAATTATTCTCCCTGAATCTCACAGAAAATGAAAAAATTATGGATATTTTTCTTTCCCATTGAGGTAGAAGGGATCCCTGGTGAGATAAACTAACCTTTGCCAACAGAACAGCCTCCAGATCGACACCGGATACATAGGCAAGACTCTCTGGTGCTGCCGTTGCACCATCTCTGCTCCCTGAGCTCTATGCCACTGGAGGAGGGAGAGCTGGGCAGACCCATGGCGGGGATGCCTGGACAGCCTAGGGGGGTATAGCTGCCAAGAAATACTGTGAGCAAAGAAGACTGGCAGTGCTGGGTCAGCAGTTGGAGTTGATGACCTTAAAAGTCTCTTCCAACCAAGGAAGATACTACAATCGTATGATTCTAACGAACACTTGGTGAAAACAGACCAGTTTATACCAGTATCAGCCCTAGAGATTTTTCCTGGGAGCCCACGCAACCAAATGCTCCACTAAAACAAACTCTTTCATGCACTACTTGATTAAAGGATTTGCTGGAATTAGTGCCACCAGTCTTTTCTTCTTCACAATCAAAGTTTCTTAAACTGCAGCTAGGTCTTAAGGTTATTTTCTCTGTGCTGTCACAACCTTCTTAGTCGCCTAAACAACTTAAAACTTTTATTCAGCAAAATGGATTTTAGACACCGTTCCCCTTGCTTTTCTGTAGCCTAAGACTGTTATACCTACCAGAATCATGTTAGCTTCTGGACATAGTTCCTTTAAAAATGTGATCAAATCATTGCTTTTCACCTGCAGGACACTCTGCAAAATGCATTAGCTCACAACAATGTACTTGAACTTCATTTTTTTATCACTCATGAAATACAGAGAAGTAGATGAAAAATTTCTTTGATGGATAACTGTGACTGAATTTTTATTCTATGGCTAGACTGAGGTTTTTTTAAATAACAATCAAAATCATGGCTTGCTTGGAAATAATTGCATAGAATACTACTGTATGTCTTCTATTCCCTCCAATTCAATGATAATACCTATACCCCAACACATTATCTTAAGATGGAGATAAATTTTGCAGAACACCTGCACCGTCATGCATACAATCCTATGCAAAAAAACCCCTGACACTACATCCTAGATATTTAAATGTTTGTGTAAAACAAACAAAAAACCCAGAATGCTATTTGAGGAAGATCCACCATATACCTGAAAATGGGCTTTTGTTTTTTTCTGACTGGTAAAGAAGCATCTTCCTCTGCTACTGGAAGTTAATGTTGGGTTTAGAACTGATGCATCCATTTAAGCATGCTGTAAAAAGAATTACACTAAAATTACACTAAACTTTACCTCCAGAAAATACCAACCTAAACAAGACAGACAGAACCCTTAGCAGGCTGCTGGAGACTCTAACAGATACCAATGAGAGCATCACTGCCTGGCTGACAACCATCTTTGTCCATGCTGTAAATTACTTTTTTTTGGGGGGGGGGGCAGTTACCTTTTCACAACCATCCCTGTGAGAACCATAACTGTCAAATTCAGTTGCTGCAATTACTTCTAGTCTTACACCCATCTACTTTATGAAAAGGCCACCAAAATCCTCTGTGTTTCCCCTGCCATTGGTTATATTCTGGCATTTCAAGAGAGACAGCAGAAGTAGGAAGGAAAAGCCTCTGGCAAACACACTTTGCTAGCTCCCTGAAGGAGATGAAGTACTGGAGAACTGCAGGCAGGTCACCAGATTTGCTATTTAATACAAGAGCAAGGAAAGAGTCCAGGAACTTCAGGTACTCAAATTTGACTTCAAGCTGTGAAGAAAATGGAAACATTATATAGTATTTAAACCAATGTAATTAAAAAAAGGAGCAGTCAGCACAGAGAAGGAAGGTCAGGTCTGACAAAGTTGCCCCTTTTAAGAGCATAACTGACCTGAGGAGATAATAGTGAAACAAGGGACATAATTTATCTAGATTTAGGGCAAGTTTTAGGATTGCCTGTCAGTGGATTAATTTATAAGGTCAGAAAGTACAGCATAAGGAAAAAAACTACTGGAATGGATTAAAAATTGCCTTAAGGACAAGAAGCACAGAGAATCCTTAGAATATGGAAGAAATTTGACTTTACTGTCAGTGACACTTGTCATGTGGCAGTGAAATGAAATTGGCACAAAATGTGTCTAGACACTATGCTTAAAAACCCACCCAAACCAGACTTTTTTTGTTTTATACATCAAGGGTGACGTCAGTATCAGTAAGACTTAGGATGCTGTAGTGCTGTGAACAGTAATCCTTACAGCTGCTCACCTTTCCAAATAGTGAAGCTCTTTCTTCCCTTCAGTTAAAGAAAATGCCATCTGTGGAGTCAAGTTTTATGTGAGGAATGTTTAAGCTTTAAATGGAAAAAAAAAAAAAGTCTGCTTCCTGCAGAAAGGAAATACAGCTATTTCTGTAATACTTCTGAAATAAAGCTATTTCAGAAGTTAGCATTTATGAACTTTAATATTTTTATTTCTTCTGAGTGATGACACAATGACTCACAATGACTGATCTTTCTAGTCCGTGTCTGTGACAATGCTCTAAAGGCAAAGAAGAGCATTTACCATGATGATATGCGGCTAAACATGGGAAAAACTTGCTGTGCTCAATATGTACATGACAGCTTTAGAGAAAAACTGATAGGAAGAAACATTTTATTGACATATAGGAAAGGGTTTGCTTTCCCTACTTCTTTTTTTCTCTCCTTATTCACAAACACAGAACTGTCTCTCCCCACAGATTCTCAATGCTACCTCACCTCTCATAACTGTATTACAAAGAAGACAGAAAAAAAAGATAACAGGAATTCCCAAACTCTCTGGATTCAGTATGCTTCTGTGGCAGTGATAAGCCAAGAGAAGTAATTGAATACTGAGTTCACAGAAGGGATGAACATTTGAAAAGCCAATTTACAAAACAGTTATTGTACTTAATACCACCAGGAGGTGCACAGCAGTTCAACCAAATTAATGATTCTGAAGATTTCATCATTGTCATGAAGTAGATTTGAGCAAGTCTCCCACAGCATCCTTGCAAGTAAACTGAGCAAGTGTGGTCTGGCTGATTGGGTAGTGAGGTGGATTGTGAACTGGTTGAAGGACAGAAGTCAGAGAGTTTTGGTCAATGGGATGGAGTCTAGCTGAAGTCTAGTGGAGTCCCTCAGGGGTCAGTACTGGGACCAGTACTTTTCAATCTATTCATTAACGACCAGGTCCTTTTCTACCAGGCAGCTTTCCAGCCACCCTGCCTCAACTATTCATGCAAATGTTGTGATAGAAGTGCAGGTCACAGAACTTGGTCTTGTTGAAGTTCAACAAGGCCTATCTTCAGTTTCATGTCTAAAGAGAGAGATAAAAAAGTCAAGCAGCTCCAGAATAAGGGCAAAATATTTCGTAAACCACCAATATATAGGAAGATGAGCTTTTTATTTGTTACTTTCTAGAGACCTATTCAATAGCAGTCACTGTGAAGTCTGCTCAAAGATCTCAGCTGCTCCAACACAGATGTACCCCAAGCAAGAAAGTCTTTATGATGTTAATTAAACTAAATACATGTGACATTACTCTGTGTGCTGAAATTCCTATTTATACAATTTTTAAGATTTAGAAGAGCAAAGAATAAGCACAAACCCTCTTAAATGCAAGAAAACAGATCCTTCAGGGTTCACTGGAAGGGTGGAAAATTAGAGTTACCCTTACCATAGATAACAAATAAAAAGTTAGATGCACAGAGTCAAGAGCTCAAACAGGAGGAGAAGAGTTGGAGGCTAGTACTACTACAAAAGCTAGCAAATGTTGCAAATATGAAGTTTCTGAAGTGGTGAAAGCAGTTAAATAATTCAGGACTTTTTAGGTCTCAAAGAACACAGACTTTGGGCCATTTCTGTAACAGCATTCCATGACTTTCTGGTCTAGTGAGCCTCAACTGCTGCATGTCTTCTCAGTGCCTGATGGCATTGTGTTTTTCTGAAACTCCTAAAGGAAAAACATCCTCAGAAGATCTGTACTAAATCAGCCCGATAAGCCATCCAGTGCAAAATCATGGTTTTGGAGCTGCAGCCAAAGATAGAAGCCTAGAGACTAATGTAAGCAGCTTAAATTCCCCTGGATTTCTCTTTATATTAACAGATTTTTCTTCCACGAGCCAGCCCTGCCTCCCCTGGAGCCCATGTCAAGTTTCAGCCTCACTTCGCTGCCTGTCAAAGAAGACAAACTATATTAGGTGAAGAACAATCTGATTTTGTCTGTTTTAAACTTACCACCTGCTTGTTTCATCTGATAACATCTAGCTCTTGCATTGCAGGAGACAGTGAACTACTGAGTCTTCTTCACTCTCAGGAAGGTGTGACACTGTATTTTACAAGTGTCTATCGTATTTCCTTCCTCACCTGATGTGAGCCCGCTTCCATTCTGCTCTATCCTTTCTGGGGTCAAGACAACACAGGCTGGATTTGTGCAGCACCTCAATGATTTTTTCCCCCTATTCTCTATTTTTCTTAATGATTTCTAATGTTCAGTTTGCCTTTTTTAATGTTTTTGGACAGCCACGGAGCCAGCCTCCACACTGTCATCGATTACAATGCCACAACCTCATTCCCAAGGCAAGCCAGAACCCATCATTTTGTGTATAAGGCTAGGATGGTCTTTTCTGACTTGTTTCACTTTCTTTTTAAAGCTGTGCCTAATTTTGTCAGCCATTTTATCACCAACTCATTTGGTCTTCTGAAGTACTTCTGCAATTCTGCAGCTGACCCTCATCTTTACTCCCAGAATAGTAGGGGCGGGGAAAAGCATCTACACCAACCAGCAAAGCAACCCAGTAAGGAGATGACAGCCAAAAACCAAGTGAGAAAGTGGTGGAGCCAAGCTGGCCACAACAGCCTGCAAGGTGTTATCAGCAGGAGGGACCACCTTCATATGCACATAAATTAAGGAATGCCAACAGGACAGCATTAGAGGTAAAGCTCTCAGAGTCTTTTCAGGAAGCCAGCAACACTTGTCCCCACCCCGCACCCACCCTGGAACTGTCTGTACACTGATGCACACAGCTTGGCAGGATCCCCTTGGAGAGAGGCAGGGTGGAGGAGAATTGGTTGATTTTCAAGTAACACCGTCTCTGAGTCCAAAACTGGTCTGTCTTGACAAACAGGAGATCAAGGAAAGTTGGCAGCAGGCCTGCATGGATAGGCAAGGAGCTCCTGAGACAACTCACATAAAAAATGAAAGCCTTCAAGAACTGGAACCTGAGAGAGATGGTGCAGGACGACGACAGAAACATTGCCTGAGCATGCAGGACAAGGTTAACATGCAGGTTGAGAAAAGCCAAAGCCCACCTGGAACTGAATGGCAATAAGAATCACAGAATGTCCTGAGTTGAAAGGGACCCACAAGTGTCAAGTCCAACTTCTGTCTCTGCACAGGACAATGACAGAAATCACACCGTGTACCTGAAGACCTTGTCAAAATGCTTCTTGAATTCTGTCAGGCTTGGTGCTGTGACTACTTCCCTGAGAAGCCTGTGCTCCACTACCCTCTGACAGAACTTTTTCCTAATACCTAAAATAAACCTCCCCTGGAAGAGCTTCATACCATTCCCTTAGGTCTTGTTGCTTGGATCATCCACTCCAACAGTTAGCCTGGACTGCAAGGTCACCACTCAACCACATCCCTTAGCACCACAACTACATGGCTTTTAAATCCCTCCAGGGATGGTTACTCTACCACTTCCCTGGGCAGCCTGTGCCAGGGCTTGACAACCCTTTCAGGCATTAAATTTTTCCTAATATTCAATCTATCACAACAGTATTCCTGTAATCAAAGGTGTGCACCAGTGGATGCTGTTTTGTATTTGTAGCCAAACTTCGCACACAATTTCCCCTCCTGAGCATGGAACTTGGTCTGGCTGGTGCTCAGGCTCAGTCCCTACCTGCATACTCAGAGCAACTACAACTGATTTCCTCAAATCTCCTGTGCCTAGTCACAGCCTATATAAATGCTGCAGCCAATGAGGCTGGGGAAGCCTTTTGAAATTGGACATCACATTTTGTTCAAAGATTCAAGGCTGAAGAGTAAACAGAAGTAGATATTAGTGCCTGAAGGTTTAGCATCACTTCTAGCAGAATGAGACCCCAAATCTGTTTCCTTGTAACACTAGAATTTCCAACAGTCTGTTTAACTCTGTCACACAGCTCTGACCTTCTGTTGTCATGTCAGTAACAAGGAAATGCCATCCCACGATAGAATTGTTTCTAAGGTATTATCTGTCAGGAGGTTGATGCCAGCCTGACTGAAACACCACCCAAGGATAACAGACTTTTGAGATAAGATATGGTAAATACTTTGTCAGGATACTCTTCAAAGTATTCTGCACAGCTGCAGCAGTATTACCAGCACTGTTGGGAAAGCACCAGAAAACCCAAGCAGCTGTGACACAAACTGGTTCTTTTTAAGAGTTCATTCCCTAAGAGCCATAAAACTCAGTTCCAAGGAAAGGTCTTATCAAACAGTCAAAGCTACAAATGTAATTTGCAGCTGGGAAGCTTATTCCCCTTCCCCTTTGGTTTTGTTTTGCTTTGTTTTGTTTAGTTTTTTTTAAATCTAATTGGATTTTTTTATTGATATGTTCAATTTACATGAATCTTTCCCAATTTCCCAATGGCACAAATATAACCAAATACAACAGGCAGTGATTTAAGAATTAACCAGACAGGTTGGATGAAAACCTACTCTAAAACCACATTAGCAGTTTAATTTCCCCAGTACAGAGGTGTCTACATAAGATTAACAAAATGTTCCTCTATGTTTCCACCTCATGTTGTAATATTCAAAGCAGTTGTAGTCATTAATACAAATACCCCAGTGCCATTACATGTGGAAAATCAATTCTTGCAAGAGAAATAAAATTCCTATCTTGATTGTGACTTTGACATGCATCCATTTTATTTACACTGGAGAAAATCTGAGGTATTGATTATTCTAGGTAAAGAATGCAGAATAGAGAGAAGCAACCAGGAAGTATAAAGATATGTCTCCACTTTATCAGCCTTAAAATACTACCAGGGGTTTTTTTTCTGTTGAAACTTCTACAGGTTTTATAGCAATTCTGAACAAACAAAATTTTTCATCCTTAAGGATTGGATACAAAACCAGTGCAATAGTGATGTGCTGAAGAACCAGAGTTGACTTCTGGCATATATTTATCAACTGCTTACACAACAGTTTATAAGAAAACACTTTCCCTACCTTCTTTACTCTGTATTACTATTCACATTTTCAGCAGGACCACCTTGGGCCTTAACAGAGTTGGCAAAAGTTCTGTAATCATAGTAAATAACACAACTATTTGTTTCTTTAGAGGAGGATCACTTTTTGCTGTCATAAGACACTGAAACAATCTAATAACTTGTCATATTTTAAGTATTTTATAAGGCAAAACCTCTATGGTTTCCTAGTGACAGTTTCCCCCTCCTCATCTCCACATATGTATTCTTAGTGCCAACTGACAAGCCCTTGTGGTCCTGTAGCTCCTCATCCTCAGCCTACTCCAAAAGCCACATGAGTCCCTATGGACTAAAGGAGCACTCAGTATGAGTAAGTTTATCAAACTCCAGTCTCTTACAAGAGTGGTACACTCCTCTGTAGTGCAGCATTTCCACTCATTAGTATTTTGTTGCCTGTGGAAGCACATCTAGCCTTCAGTAGTCCATCCACTTTGCAGATTGATTTTAATAGAACTACCAAGTTAGATTTTGCCTGATTGATAAATAAGTGATGTTCAAATAGGATAGAATCAAAATGCATCAATTTGATTAATTCTCCTATTTGTTTCATAATATACATGCTTCAAAAAGGTGAAAAAGGTAAAACCTCATAGACACCTTTCAGAGCTGCTAACAGGAATGTAGTGCAATGGTCATGTTTTATCCAGAAAGGTGATCATAACTGCTGCCATTTTCTTCAAGCAGCTACATCCCCTGCTGCAAGCAAAGAGGTATCAGAGGTGAAGTTAACTCTATTGAGGAATAAACAGATTGCATGTCTTCCTGTTACAAAGTACTGTCCTCCAGGAGAAAGAGAGCTACTGTAGCAATAATGCTAAGGAAATGTAGTTTTAATAAGTTTGTTATTTCACTGAGAATCTCAGGAGATGTTTCAGCAAGGCTGCCAATCAAATATGCAATTATTTTTTAGCCTTTAAGGTTGTTCCTTCTCACTGCAGCTTTGGTTTGATTTCTCTAGCAACAACCTTCTGTGAAGCAGGACCATCTGCTCCAGAGGAGGTTGGTCTCTCTCCAAACTGTCTGCTCTCCAAGGAGACATGTGAGTCCCTGTCTTTATGGACACGAAACTCCAAATGACAAACAAATATTTACAAGTAAAACTTACTCCAAAAGCAGTAATTGATTTCAAGAAAGGAACAAGTATTATGGGGTGTGGTTTTGCATCTCAGGAGTAACCTTTTACAATAGAAGCAACAGTGAAGAAATGCAAAAAGCACTTATCATTCCTAATGTTCACAGCCTTACATATTTTGAGTCTCACATAGGCTATATTTTTTGTTACAGTGCTATTAGCATTGGGAAGTTCTTTCAGTTTAAAGGCTCTAAAGCCACATATTTATTGTCACAGCCTTGCAGTTGCCACATGGAAATGTCAATGAAGGACACACAAAAATACACGTTGTTTTGTAAAGCCCCTATTGCTTTGCAGGGAATGGAAGTGACAGGGCCTTCCCTAGGAGGGACAACAAGTTTGCCTCCTTGCTTATCATCAAATACCTTCTGGAGATAGCAGGGAGGCTGAAAATCAGCATTTCTTATTAAGTAGTCTAGCTTTTTCCATTGTCTACCTATTTGAGAATTCAGCATTTATCAGCAATGCAGTTTTTATACCACAGATGAGTGCACAAATTTTCTGTCCACTTTACTTCCTGCATTCCAATATTCACATCTTGACTAAAGCACCTTTTCCATTTCACTGTTTTCTATAATATTTTGGCAGAAAAACAACCCCCATGATCTCCTGACATCAGAGGGAATATTTTAAAGATGAAATTTAACATGTCCTGAAAAAATAGCATATTTTCTGTTTGAAGGGAAGCATCACACACTGCACTCCTCCAGATAAAATGGAATCACAGATTCAACCACTTCAACACCACAAGAAATGCAGACTTGAGAATGTGCAACACAAAAGCCTGAAGATTTGATTCAGTACAAGCCAGAGACATTATAACAGTTCAAAAGGCTCCTGAACAACACAACATTAAAACTTTTATTATTCTAGCAGGTGGCATATTATCATTCTTACAGACTGATAATTTTCCTTATTATCCCCTTGACTGCACATATAACACAGTAATATGAACCTAATAATGCCTAAAAACATTTCCATTAACAACAGCTTGCTGTTTAGGCACACAGGATGTGGTACCAGGCCAGGGTAATTGATTTTTTTAATTGATGTATTTTGCTACTGTATATGGCTGCTGAATTTTGACAACAACATCTCCACTGAACAAAGACCTACAGGGCTTTAACTTCTTAGCATATTTATTTAGATGTTAATCCACCTAATTTTCTTCATCTGTCCCAGTGACACAACAGGAAGTAAGCTCAAAAATAGCTTACTATAAAAGAAGGTAGTCACAAATTGTTTCACTCTAAGTGTATACAAACTTTGATGCACACACAGTCAGCTGAGGTAGGAAATTAACTTAAAAGGTAATTCAAAATTCCTATAAGCTGAAATTTTGTTTGCTCTTCTGTCATACCATACTTACAGTTGTAGTCCTCAGAAGGTGCAGAATTCTGTATCTTAAGAAACTTATTGCCAGCTTTCCTGAGAAACTGCTACACAATCTGAGATGCACAGATGGACTCTGCAAATTTGTCCCTAACTCTCCTGTGCTAAATAAATGCTCATAGTTAGTGGGGAAAAAAGAATTTCTACGAGTTACACAGCACAGAAACAGCTGGGGACCCAGGTCACTCTGTCACACCGTATTTGTCTACGTTCCTTCATCCTTCCTCCTTACTTCAAAGGCAGAAGAGTCTACCATTGTCCCCCCCACTCCTAAATGACTGAAAGATAGACTTCTGCTTCTGCTCTGAAGGAAAAAAAAAAAATCAAGGAAAATCTGAGTAGGAAGCATTTTGGTCTGACTGTATAAGAAACCAAAAGCACTGAGGCTGGGAGCTGGTTGAAAGTATGGCACATGATCTCAAAGAGGTTCAAGGACAGTATAGAAGAAGCTGCTTTTGCCAAGGGGACTGTTTGCTGCCAGTGCCCCCAAACACCCCCCCAAAATACCCCAGAGGGGTAAGAGAGGCAAATAAACAGTTCTTACAACCCCTGTACTTAGAAACAGATTAAGTCATATTAACAAACAGCAAGAGCTTTTTAACATCCCTGTCTTAGAACATGCTGGAAAGTCACTCTTTAGACTACATTAAATACCTGGGATAAATGCACAAGTGATCTACTACAATTCCTTTTGCTTTTATTTGCTCATCTGCTTACCAGTAAATACATCAAAACCTACACAATTGTCTGTGTCATTAGACAACAGCTTTAGGGACAACTCCAGACTGTCTCCAAAAGAACCAAATGTAACTCTGTTCTCCTTAGAGACCATCTTTACTGAGCTAACTATTGCAGCCCCTTCACATAAATTCCACCTGCAGCAAAGCTGACATTTGCTCAAAGCCAAATTAAATAGCTTACTACATTTAACAGGTTTAGCAATTAACTGTGGATATCATCACCTCCTCTTCCTTTCCTCCTAATCCTCCAATAGGCAAAGAAAGCAGCAAATACTGAAAATATTTTATACTTGTAAAATGGCAACCAGTTGAAGATACATTTTGAGATTTTCTGTTAAGATACACCCTGCACCACTAACTGACCTGTGCTTGAATCACTTGGCTCAGCTAAGAGCTGCAGACTGTTACCAAGTCAGACTGTACCCATTAAGGACAAAGCAGGAGGTATAGAAGTGGGCAGAAGCCATCATCAGTGGCAGGATTTGGTTCCACAGAAGTGGCTTATACCTTTTCCCAGCAATAGGAGCTGAATGAATTCAGCACTTGCCATGTTTCAGAAGCTTTGCCTTTATTCAGTAGCAGAGCCCTGGAGTGAGATTCCTTTTGTTTGAATCAACCCTAAACAAAAACCCCCAAAAACAAAAACCAAAAGAATCCCACTCAGAAATTGCTACAAGGTGTGGAGATGATTTTTTGTTCTCCTTGCTCCCAATAGCCAGTACTCAGACAATTATTTTTACCTATGTGATTCTCTAGTATGGGTTGTGAGCTGGAGAAAAGGTGAACTGTAGAACAAATGCATTCTCAGAACAACTGAGCTCCTAAAACCAGAACATACAAGTGGTACTTTGTTTGTTCATACAATATCAATATAACTTGAAATGCTAGAAGTCATTCATTCATTCATGATTCATTCCCTTTTCAAAAATTGTTACAACTCTTCTTCCTCCTGATTGTGCTAAATGATGCCCCACAGGCTAAGAAAGAAACAAGAAAAAAGCAGGAAAGACAAGCAAGCCCACCTCACATTTTCTCTAGAGCTTTTTCTTACCAAGCAGTTTTCAAAAGCATATGGAAATATGAATTCAGCCAAAATTACCTTAATAACCAAGTCAAACTTCTGGTGTAAATCCCTATTTATTGGCTTCAGGAGTGTCAGTATAGCTGTTGTGAGATTCATATGGAAATACTGTGGGTAATCCTCAGGAGTACCTGTTAAAAAAGATATCAAGGTTTGAACAAATGAGGTTTCTGAAAGATTTAGCTCATGTATTTATTTTACTCATTAGTCATCAAAGGAACAAAAACTAATCTTGCTATTACAAGGATAAAATACTGCATCAAGAGTACCTGGAGCTTTAGGATACTACTAACTTTATGTGTTTAATAGTATCATTATTTCCTTACTCTCCCTAACCATGAAGATTCTTCTCAGCTGGGAATCCCTAAGTACTTGATAACAACGGGAGCCCAAACACACCAACAGCTGGTGGAAATGCTGCCTCTCAGCTTCCAGATGTCTAAATATAATCAGGTAAAGACACAAATAAGCTTTCAGGGCAAATCACATTCCACTTCTCTCCACACATACTACTAAGGTTTTCTCTCTCCAGCTCTGAAGTATGTCTCCCCTGAGGTATCGCTAGACATATGCTGACACTGATCACAAGGCAAAGAACTCTAGAAATTGGGGTTTGAGTGCATGCATTTAAAGAAAATACACAATGAGGTGATGTGACAAATATATTACCCCTAAGAAGGTAGCCATGGTGTTGTTCAGAGAGGTGATGCCCTGACATTTACAATTTAAAATGCACATTTAAAATACCTTAGCTCCTGTAGCCCTCTGTTGCAGCTATGGCTAAGCTCTCTAATGCATTATTAATAACATATACATAAGGAGTAACAACAGATATGTTATTTCAGAAACCCTTCTAAGAAACATTTCTCACCAAGGAGGAAGCCCCAGATGAAACCTCATCTAACAGCTTCCACCTACTGTCAGCAGCACATTGTGTCTTCAAAGCTGCTGATTTCCAGGACAATATCTAAGCCAGTTACCACAACAGCAGTCTGAGCCTGACCAGACATGTGAACTCATGGAGATTCAGCAAGGGCCATACAAAGGATGGAGACAGTCACTGCCTTGCTGTGCCTGGCCCCTGGGTTGGCCAGTGAGGCAGCTGCAGCCCCAAAACAGTACCATGCTCAAGCCAAAAGGCTGTAGCAGCACAAGAGGAGGTAAGAGTTACGCCACAGTGATTTTGAGCCATGTGAGTCTCAAAGAAAGCATACAAAATGTAGCAATGGTAGAGTATTAATTGCCAGGGCAGGAAGAATAAATAAACATATGGGCACTGTTCAGCAACAGTCTCTCACCTGTCAAGAGAATAGAAGCTGTAACTTTCTCTTTTTGAAACACAAAGGGCTGTTCTCCCATTTACCTGGAAGAAAACTATATCTGCCTTCTCCAGTCTCTCATCTCACCCTAGTTTGTTCTGGTTTAACCATCTGGCTTTCCCTGAGCCAGTCAGACTCTCAGCTAGGGAGAAGTGAGTGCACAAATATGAACAGAGCAGGGCTCAGAAAGTCAAAGTGTTTAGAAACAACATGGACTCTGGCATCTCACAGCTTATCAGGATAGAAACAGACAATACTGATTACAGGTCTAAGATCATTTCAGGTCTAGCAATGGTCCTGTGTAGCAGCTGAGAGGCAGAAAGCTCTCCTGGCTGATAGGATAAATCGCCGAGTAAGTTCTCTGAGCACAGGAGTTATGGTATCTTAAAGCAGCCATGAGAGCAGGGCAAACACTGCCATGCCAAATCCCCAATCCAGTCTAACAGGGCATAAGATTCAACACAAAAAAGCTACTTTTCTGATATGAGATGCTATCACTTGTTCACCTTTCAAATGGAATTACTAGAAACCACTTTTAGAAAGCCAGTAGCTATCCCAGGAGACAGACTACTGTCCAAACCCATCTGCAATCATTTAATTTGCAATTCTCAAATGACAACCATTTGCTAGATATATATGATATACATCCAGTGTACATATTCTGTGACTATCTCTGTATACATGTATGCCATCGACCCAGAGAGTAGCAACACAAACAACCACTATGGATTTTTTCTATTATACCATCTACATAAAAGCAGAGTTTCTAGCTCCAAGTCCTGCAATGCCTCACCTCTCCTTTTAATTTCAATTCCTAATTAACTGATCTAATTTTAAAAGCACTAAGCATCCAAGCAGGACCTCCAAGCTTTTGGCAGGTAACAGACTGCTCCAGTCTTAGGAGGCTGCGCATCACTAGGGCTGATGCTGAAGCTGAGGAAAAAGAAGAGATTAAGAACTAAATGTAAAGGCTCTGAGAAAAGAAGAAAACAAGAGGGTCCCTGAAGGAGAACAAATACATAGAGGAGGATAGAGATGGCTGTAAGAGGCAAAAAGTGATCTACAGCAGGGAAGATGAAGCCAATATTGTGCAAGGATGTCAGGAAGAATCCAAGAAAAAAAAACAAACAACAACAACACAGGTAAAGGAGGAAAAGACACCAAGAAGGATTATCAGAGAATAGAGCTGGATTGTCTGAATCCTGATGGTGACTGTTCAGCAGCTGCCTGCCACAGGAAGGGTCCAAACTCCAGGATACACACTTGGGCTATTTCTTAATTTCTCAGTTGCCTTACCCTGGAGTTACTTTTGTCTTCAGCAGTGCCATGCTCACGTGAATGAGTAACAAGACTTGCAGAGGCATTTATCATTACCTCATTGAGCAAGTCAAACTCCTTTTCAATGAGTTGCAGGGAAACCTGTTGTTGTTGGAACTGCAGATGTTCACTCGTTCTTTCCTCATGGGAAGGATCACTAGATGTGGTGAAAGCAGCACTGAGACATCTACCTGAACACTTGGAAAGGCTAAGTTAGCTTGAAAGCATGACAGGCAGCAATTTTTTATGGGAATTTAAGAATGAGGTTAGTGAGATACATCAGGCAGAAGGGAGTTATTGCTGCATGGGTGCTGGGCTTTATTAGAAGGAATGTATCCTTACTGTAGATCAAATCCTGGGTTCAGTTTTGGGTCCCTCATTCCAAGAAGGACATTGGGGTGCTGGAGCACATCCAAAGAAAGGCAGTGAAGTCAGTGAAGGGTCTAGAACACAAGTCTTGTGAGGAGCAGCTGAGGGAACTGAGGTCTTTTAGCCTGGAGAAAAGGAGGCTGAGGAGAGACTTTCTTGCTCTCTACAACTCCCTGAAAGGAGGTTGGGGCATGGGGTGGGGGGGGTTGGTCTCTTCTCCCAGGTAACAAGTGACAGGATGAGAGGAAACAGCCTCAAGTTGTGCCAAGGGAAGTTCAGGCTGGACAGTAGGAAAAATATTCTTCACTGAAAGAGTGGTTAAACATTGGCAGGGACTGCCCAGGGCAGCAGTGGAGTCAGCATCCCTGGCAGCCTTTAAAAGATGTGTAGACATGGTGCTGAAGGACATAGTTTAGTGGTGACTTAGCATTGTTAGACAGCTGTATTTGATCTTAAAGAACTTTCCAAAACTAAATGATTCTGTGATTCCATATATAACACCCATAGTGCCCAAAGCATACACCAGGACTTGCACAGGTGTGCAGTGGGATGAAGAAAGCAGGGGAAAAGTAGAACCAAATCAGAACTCAGTCAAATCAAACAACATTCAAAATCCTCATATTCAGTAAGCAGTTCACTCTATGGGAACACTGCAGACCTTCCAGTGTTAAAAGAACAAAGACAGACCCAAAGATATAAAGAACTAGTTTTAGATAAAGAAGAACTAGGTTTAGATCTAAAGCAAGAGGAAAATCTGTATATCAGACAAGGCTTATTTCCTGTGAAAATATTTAATTTTTCTGAGGGAAAGGCTGAAATAGAAATAACACTGCATACTGGAAAAGATCAATACAGACAAAACCTAGAATCAAATTCTTCTGAAGACCAAGGAGAAAAAAAAGAAGATAGTCTTTCCCCTGAAAAATCCCCCAAATTCCCCAAACTAACCTGCTGTAGTATGTCATTCTGAATTATTTATTTGAGGCCATTCAAACATTTTAACATGTCACAGGTCAGTGAAAGACATTTTAATAAGTTCACTCCTGAAGAAATTGCAAGTTATGCAATGAACTTTAAAACAAAAAAAAAATAAAGGACCAAATCATAGAATCATAGACTGGTTTGGGGTGGAAGGGACCTTTAAAGGTCATCTAGTCTAATCCCCCTGCAGGAAGCAGGGACATCTTTGACTACAGCAGATTGCTCAAAGACACTAGAACATAATTATCAACAGCAGAACTTATAAACAAGCTAAGTCAATTTATAAATAAATCCAGTCAACTTTCAGACATAAAATCACACAGTGTATTCACTCCACAAGTATTTACACATTTCCTTATAAAACAATTTTGCTGAAAGACAAAACTGCTGTTGACAGCAGTCGGGCAGATCTGACTCCAGTTGCAACCTGAAGGAAGCTAGCTTGCTTCATGGCTATCCAAACAAAACCTGGGGGTTTTTTTCTCACAGGATGCTGTGGTCTGCTGTGCTGAGGCTGATCTGCCACAGCCATGTCCCTTGATGTGGTCCTGGGACTAGAGCCCTGGAAAAGCCTCAGGACTAGTCTGCTGACACCAAGTGGGTTCAGGCTTCCGCATGTTGCACGCAGAGCAAAGGACTTGCATGTTCAGTATAAAGTTACCTGGTACAATAGTAGTGAGTCATTAAGAATCATAGAATCATCTGGGTTGGAAGGGACCTCCAGAGGTCATCTAGTCCAACCCTCCTGTAGTGAGCAGGGACATCCCCAACTAGATCAGGTTGCTCAGAACACTGTCTAGCCTCACCTTGAATGCCTCCAGGGACAGGGCCTCAACCGCCTCCCTGCATAACCTGTTCCAGTGTTCCACTACCCTCATGGGAAGCAACGTTTTCCTAATATCTAATTTAAATCCATTACCCCTTGTCCTATCATTACAGGCCTTTGTAAACAGGCCCTCTCCAGCCTTTTTCTAAGTTCCCTTCAGGTACTGGAAGGCCACTATTAGGTCCCCCTGAAGCCTTCTCTTCTCGAGACTGAACAATCCCAGCTCCCTCAGCCTGTCTTCCTAGGGAAGGTGTTCCAGCCCCCTGAGCATTTNAGCATGTATTGATAGTGGGGATTGTTCCGACCCAGGTGCAG
>VWZX01005287.1:370-21224 GCA_013399015.1 Galbula dea
TTGGACTAGATGATCTTGAGGGTCCTTTCCAACCGTAATGATTCTATGATTCTGTGATTGTTAGCAAGTATCTTTTACACCTTTACAGAAAGAATAATGACCAATTAGCAAGTGACACATATACAAATTAAACTGACCAATTAAGAAGCAACAGTTACTAGTAAAAACAACTACCATAAATGAGGATAAAACAGTGCACTTCAAAGAAATGTGAATGTGATAAGACTGGTGCTGTGTGGTGTGGGAAGGGTAGGATGTTAAGGCTATGTGGGGCGTCAAGGCCTCTGTGTGCAGCTGCAAAGGCTCCTGCTAGGTGACTCCCACCTTCTCTCCAAGGCTATCTAACTGCTTTCTTGTGAGAAACTGACTTGGGCCTTGTCCAGCTTCCCCTCTGCTAGGCCCTAGATCCTACAGCCCACAATAGCATGCCACAACAGTGGAAGTGCCAGAGACCATTGGTTAGATGGCAGAGACTCTGGGTGTCTTGCTTTCTACTTCTGAGCTTTGTGTTACTTTCCTCACACCAGAGGGGGAAATAAAAAAAAAACAAAACAAACAGCACAAATGAAACAGTATAGTTTCACTTTTGATACAGATACGTTTTATCTGAGAATTGTGTACCACTTTATGTACTGATGATGTTATTTTACTGCCATATGTACAGATGTAGAAGCTGGTGTAAGGGTTTCTCAATGTTTTACCAGTTGCATGTCTGCTTTAGTCTTGCAAACATATGCATTCAGGGGGATTTGGACATGTGTTTTGTTCAGGAATAACCTCCATCTTGCAGAGGGGTGACTTCAGAAATGGGATGATTGCTTTGTCTTTTGTAGAGGTATAGTCATCTCTAATAAGCCATGGTGTGTGTGTTTAATAGTGTACAACAGCAGAAGGTGAAAATAATTTGTTTCCTTTGAAACTTAGCATTTATAAAAATGCAGACTTGTAAGGAATGTGAGGTAAATAGGCAAGTATCCCTTTCAAAGTTGTGCTGTGATGCAGCAAGTACAGAGTTGAGAACTTTAGTGACTCAGGTTGGTCAGTTTATTAAAGATGCCATGCTCAGTGTTTAACAAATAATTCTGTGCCCGAGATCTTAAGAATAATCACATATCAAAGCAATGCAAGCAATATACCAACATTTAAATTTATTAGACTTTTTTTTTTTCTCTACAGGAGCATTGCTAAGAATCCCAATTTGTTCCGACTAAATCTCTCTGGGTGCTCAGGGTTTTCTGCAGAAGCCTTGGAGCTGATGTTGAGCAGCTGTTCTATGTAAGACAAATAGTTTTTTCTGTTCCTGCTTACTGCTATTTCTGAGAAAAAGGATCCCTTTTATTTTCTACTTACATCCCTAATATTTTTTATTAGCCTGGTTTGTTCCTAAATGCCTTAGAGTTGATTATTAGCTGAATGGTCACGTAGTTACTTTCCATCAAGCTATCTTCTTTATTAGCAAAGGTGTCCTTTGGTGGTTTTTCATGAGCTTCCTTAGTCATCATTAAAGTTTTGTTGGTGAGTAAATCATCATTAAAGTTTTGTTGGTGGGTAAACTCCATTTATGTTCCTTTAAGATTATCTCAATGAAAGCAGTATGCGACCCTCATGAAGTGAAATTATGTGTTTTGAAAACAAAGAGGAGAGTCCCAGACCTCCCTTTGCAATCAGAGTGCAGCATGAATGGCAGAAAACATGGTGCCTTTCCACCCACAATAAAATAATCCTTCAGTAACCTTCTACTTGGTGAAGCCCTGTGTTCAGATTGACAGCTCAAGGGATTAAACCATCTGCTGGCAGGAAGTCACTGAACTGAGCCCCAGTCAATCTGGGATTTATATCCTGATCTTTCTGCTGACTTCTTGTGAAATGATGGCCAATCTACTTAATCTTTGCTTATGCAAAAGTGTGTTTTTAATCAAACTTCAAGTTAGTGGACAAATAAAACCTTAATCTTTCTCTGCCTCTCATGGGCAGATAATGCTTTCTAATGCTTGGTCTGATTACTTGGATCAGGAGCTCTTTAGAGAATGGCAGTCTGTACAGTGCACAGTGAATAGCAGATGGCAAACTTGATCCTAGGAATGCTAGTGGCAATTTAACTCTTTTTTTCATTTACATACAAATTGCCACCCAAATGCTCTACTTGCTCTCTGTACTCTGAGTACATCTACAACACCTGCAAACAAAACAAATACTATGTGTCAGTCCAGAATGGTGATAGGCTATAGGTAATCAGGCATGTAAAGAGAGGTCATAGCATGGCCAATGCTTATATAAAACTATGAAGTATTCTGTACTAATGAGGATTAATTGGTTATCTGACCAATGATAATGGATAGCCTTTTTTTCTCTCAGTGTGAACATCTGTTCAATAGTAACATTCAGGTCACAAACCCAGAAGCAAGATGAAAAGAGTCTCTCCCTGTGGCAGTCCCCAGAGAGAACCATTTCACTTCCTAAGATATTATTGAATATCTTAGTTGGAAGTGGCGTTCAAAAGTCACTTTAACCGTTTGCCCAGAGCAGGGTCTGAATTCAGTACTGGCCAGGTTGATGAGGACTTTCTCTGGCTGGATCTTGAAAACCATCAAAGATGGATTCCACTGCCTTAGTGGGGATCTTGCTCCAGTGCTTAATTATTGTCATAGTGAAACTTGTCTTGAATACACGAAGTTGTTAGTAGGTGTGTTGCAAGCTATTGCCTTCAAAGTATCAACTGTAATAGACAATATCAGAACTCAAACTGTTTTAGTTCTTCTTCCAAACAACTCTTTGTTCCTTTGTGTGTAGGTTGGAGGAGCTGAATTTGTCCTGGTGTGACTTCACAGCCACCCATGTCAAAGCAGCAGTCAATCATGTTACTTCAAAAGTTACCCAATTAAATTTAAGTGGATACAGACAGAATCTACAAATATCAGGTAAACAGCAGCATGGCAAAACTTTATCCTGCTATGGGATAAAGCAAGAGGCTTTGTACATTTTCTTCTGGTTGGCACCTGCTGTGTGTTTATAGAAAAATCATGCACTAATACCAGTTTTTCCTCTGTAAACCTTGATGTTCTTGCTGTCAGATAGGCTTACTCGTGTCTCTGGCTCAGCCGTGAGGGTGAGATAATTGGTCTTCTGAATTTGAAAATATTCAGCTGAAAGCTTATTTCATCTTTAGTTGGAAGGTATAGTCCTTACTTCTGAAGTAAGTTCTGAAGGCAAATAATCTGAGTAATCAACATTAACTATTTACTTGCTAGTAATTCTAGGAGGGAGAGTTTAGTAAAATTGATAGGGTAATAGAAAATGCAGTAGAGGACCCAACAAAATGAATAAGAGCATAGATAAAGGGTGAAATGGATTTGGTGGAAAAAAGAAACTAGTTCTCTCAAGGAGCAAATGTGATAATAGGGCATTGGCTGACAAGCAGGTAGGTGACAGACAGGTGATGACCTCCTTTTTTTTTTTGGTCCTGTTTAAATGTCAAGCAGACCTCTGCATTCATTCCCCTATGGGGAAATATACTAGTCTTTTTTTTTCTCAGCCCAAAACCTGTAAATAAGCATACTACATAATCTCCAAATAAGGAATTTGAACCTTCTGTTTACCTGAGCAGTAGAGACAATGTGCAGTGCTCTTCTATTTGCAAAAAACTTTAGAGTAATTTTACTTGTTCCAATGCAGTTTATAAGGCATAAGATTTGAACAGTTTGCTTATCATAATTTTGGTATGGTTTTCTTTAGGTTTGGCATATGGATTCTTAAATACCTGAATTTTCTTCCAGGTTGATTACTCTTTGCTAAATTAGTGGCCTGAGCCATAGGTGATTCTATGCTATTTGCAGACAGTGAAAAGATGGTCTCAGGAATAGTTTATTTTCCAGATTTAAACTGTAAAAAACTTGCTATCATACAAAAGGAACTTTCTGTAGGGTAAAGATGGAGATGCTGAAAGAGCTTAATGCTCTACACATTTTTTGAATGCTTCCAAAGATACTTTCCCCTTTGCCCACTTCCCTGGGGAGCCTGTTTCAGTGCTTGACAACCCTTTTGGCAAAGAGATGTTTACTAATATCCAATCTAAACCTCTCCTGGCACAAATTGATTCTGTGTCCTCTCACCTTGATGCTTGTAACTGGGAGAAGAGCCTGACTTCCACCTCACTACAACCTCCTTTCAGGTAGCTATAGAGAGACATAAGGTCTCCCCTGAACTTTATCTTCTTCAGACTAAACAATCCCAGTTCCTTCAGCTACTCCTTAAGACTTGTGGACTTTCAGTCTTGTTACTGAAAGCTAGACTGACTCTGTGTGACCTCTTTTCAGACGTTAAAACGCTGGTGGAAAGATGTCCTTTTCTCGTCCATTTAGATCTAAGGTAAGAAGACATGTGCAGCTAGTCCTTAAATCCTTATGGTTCAGGGCATTGTGAATTCTATTGCAGTGCTGTAATTATGTAGCAATAACGCATGATCATGTAGGATGGCATAACCAGAAAATACTTTCTATGCTAAACCTACAAAAGATTTGCTATCTGGCATGACCTGATCTGCAGCAGGTAACTAACTTGAAGGATTGTTAACTCTGCATAAATGTTACATACATACAGGACTTGTTAAGTAACCGGCGGTTGTAGTTGATAGGTAAAGTGGAAAGAAGCATTTAGATTGCATAGAGTTTATAAGCCTGGCATCCTAGAGAGGGTTTAGTTCAGCTATGATACATGTTACTTGGCCAAAACTAAATTGAACTGGGAAAAAAGGTGTATTTGGGTTTGTCTAGTCAAATAAAATATTCTGAAACGTTGATTTGTGAAACTTCTGCTTTACTTGCCCTTCAGCAAAAGACAAAATCCCTCCCATGTGAAACAAGTACTTCTATATTGAGTAAAATATACTTTTGGTAGTAGAAAAAGTTGATACACATTACGTTTCTTAGCCTAATTTTAGAACGACCAAATTTACTGCTGCTTTATACTTAAACCTCTTTCTTGTGTTCTAATGTACAGTGATAGCGTGATGTTGAAGCCTGAATGCTTCCCGTATTTTCGTCAGCTTGTCTTTTTACAACACCTCTGTCTTAGCCGATGTTATCAGATACCACCTGCTGCCCTGGTGTAAGTAATCTCTGAATGGCTTTGGTTTGCTGTTCATACAGAGGACAAGTTAATTTAAACTTGCTTTATTTTAGGTTTAGAGTTGCACATTCTTTTGAGTCGCATGAGGAATTGGGAGTAAGGATCTGAGATAAAATAACTTGGCTGACAGATTATGTACCTTTGTGAATCTAGACTGGAACCAAAGGTATCTGAGATTCTTCTTGTCATGTTAAGTCTGTAGCTGCAGAACTTGCTGCTCAGTGTGTGCATGGTGTTTTCCCTTAATGTCATTATATACTACTGGTCTAATTACTGAGGGGTTTCCAGTGCTGCCTATGACCAGTATTGGTGCCAATATTAGGCTTTCAATTACGCAGCAAGGAAAGTGGAGTCCTTTGGAAAAGTTAAATTGACACTACTTGGCTGACTAGCTAATCTGTTTATATCCCTTTACTTTCGTGTGCAACCTTATATGTTACTAGTTGCCACTGAAACACAACCTAGAGTTACTTGCTTGTGGGTTTTCCCTGCCTTTTATTAGTATAGCAGCTACCCATCTTAATCCTCTCTGGCAGGATGTTGATCCTAAGGAAATGATCAACAAGAAAAGGCTAGAGAGGGACAGGACTATCAAAATGGGTATCTGAAAAACCTTTTCTGTAACAGTGTGCTGTCATGATTCATGATAGCTCGTGTGTCTCTGGCCTTTGATTTTGTTCAATAATTGCTTAGTTCACATGATGACTGGGCAAACATGAAGCTATCAAGAAGCCAGGGCTGGCTACACACCAAAATGTCAGAACAAATTGGAGACTGATGGGCTTGTGTCCTCTGAGTTACATCCTTCATCTGGGGCAATTCCTTCTACTTGTTCTAAATATTTAAGTCCAGGGAAATGAAAGGGGGTAAACCATTTATTTTCACTCTTTTGAGAGAGAAACAGCAATAAGCAATTTACTCAGCAGGTTTCCTGAATTATTAATACAGAGAACTAGTTTCAACCAAATATGTGCTTTTAAAAAGGAAGAAGGGGAATATAGCTTAAGTAGTTACCTACTAAAAATTTAGTAGAAATGCAGTTATCTAGTTTGGGCAAACGGGAGAAAAAATTTTCAGATTCATTAATAATTTTTTTTTTTTTTTTTAGAGAACTGCGTGAAATTCCAACACTAAAGACTCTTCAGGTATTTGGAATAGTGTCTGATAGCTCCCTACGGCTCCTCAGGGAAACGCTTCCTGATGTGAAGATCAATTGTTCACCTTTTACAAGTATCGCAAGGCCAACTGTTGGCAGTAAAAAGAACTATGAAATTTGGGGCATCAAATGCAGATTGACACTGAGAAATCCTAGTGGCTTATGATCATGTACAGTGGACTGAATGCAATGGACATGCTGTGTGTAGTGAAGCTCCTCAAAAAGCAGAGTGCTGGAGCACCTTTAATCATAGTACTGTTAAGTGTAAAAAGCATTCTAACTTTGTCTTATGCTTTAATGTAGCTTCATAAATATTTTTTAGTTTTCTTTACTTAAAGCTGTTAGAAATCTATCTGTGAGCATTTGTAGAATTTTTTTTTACAGGGGATTTTTTTTCAAATATATGAAATGATTGCAGTTTAAATTATTTTGGCCTTAAGCAACTGTTGCAGGTTCTGCAGCTTATGTTGATTTACGGTGTTCTAAAGGTGCTTTTGCTTAATTCTTCCAGCTCTACAACTCCTGAAATGGATTGTAGAGGTGCCAGATACTTTAATAAGGCTTATTAAGAAATTGTTTTTGTCTTGAGTTTGCAGAACTCAAAATGAATAATGGTATTACACTTACGGAAAGCCTTAATTGAACAAGATGTACAGTAAGAAGAGAAGCTACCCAGTGCTTGTGAGAGGGACAGAGGTCTGAGTCTGAATTCACCAAACCTGAAAAAAGTAAAATAAGGGAAGGGATGTCTACACAAAAGCAGCTAAAACAGCTTAAGACTGTACAAGTTAAGAAGGAGTATAAGGAGCTACAGTGAAGATTTTCTTTAGCAGGCCACAAAGGTAACATCTGGTTGTAGTATTCTTTATGATCAGCCACATACATCCTAAAAAGCCCATTCAGAATAAGCATCTGTAAAAGTAGATGCTAATTATCTATTGTTTCATGTTGTTATGGTACAAGGTTTTCTAACTAAATAGTACAGAACCTTAATGTAGCTTCTGTGACCTTTATCTTAGATAAAACTTCTTTAAAAATATTCTCTTACCACTGATTAGTTGCCAGAAATCTTGCAGGAACAGGGCTTAAATATTTCTAGATCTCAGACTAAAATCAACATCTGAAACTGCTGCATAAAGTGCTGAAAGGATGATATTTTCTGGTGCTACTGAGACATTAGTTTCTCATTTAACAGCTTATGTTTGTAGTATTTCACTTCTTGTATCTGTAACACTAACCACTACTACCTAGTGTTGGGAATTTTTAGGTCATGAAAAGCTGAGTAAGTGTCCAAAAATCGATCAGCCAAAAAAACCCCAACCAATCAAATAAAAAAAAAAAATCCCACAAAACCACAAAGAACAAATCCAATCTAAGAATATGGAAAGGTAATGAATTTAAATAAAACTTTCATCTGGGTGTATCATCAGTGTCCTTGTGCATAAGCCTGGAATGTTCCAGCAGGTTTAAGCATTAGTTGAGAAGTCCTGGGGCAAAACTTGCACTCTGTCTAGGGCACGAGTATTCTGCTGTTGTTCCCATTAATGCAGCAAGCAAACAGGTGATGAATTTCTTAATGGATGTTTAAGGTTAGCCTACAGCATTGATGTAGGGCTATGATATGGTATGTGTTTCACATCTCAATCTGAAAAAAAAAAAGAGTTCAGGAATAAATACCTGGTAGTACACAACAGATTAGTTACTGTGGAAAGACTGTAAAAGTACTAGAATTTAATATTTAATTTGACTTTCTATACTACAGCAGATACAGAATTGTTTTGTTAATCTGTTCTAAGTTTGGGGTTTTTTTAACAAATCTATGTAACACTTTACTAAGGAGTGTCCCTTACAAACAAGTTAATGGGCAGTATATCTTGTGAAAGCTGGAATGGAGAAGTGATGGGAGGCTGGAAGTTATGGGATATTTTACTGCTTCAGTTCGCAGCCATAAGTTTATGCCTTAGATTGGTTCAAGAAAAAAGTAAATCTTTGCAGCAAGCCACTACTGTACATTCTCCTCCCTATGCAAAATGTAACCCCACACAACTTCTCTTGTATTTAATAAAGATCTAAGCAATTGCTGTATTGTGCAAAATAACTGATGGACAGGAGAATCCTTGGCTTGCCATCAACTTTGTGTAATGCTTAAAATAAGGGAGAAATTTGTCCAAGCCATGTCTAAACAAAGGTGTTTTAGAGGGGCAGGGTGTTATCACCAATATATTTAGCATTTAATAGACTGCTTTAAAGCCCCGTACAAAATTGATGCAGTAGTATGGTATGGATTTAGATAGAAGGAAAAGTCATTAATTTTGGGGGGTTTAATGTTGGAAGAGAATGTACATTTCTGTTGCAGGTTCTTGGTTATGGCAGCTGTAACAGGCATAATAGAAGTCCTCTGGGTAAGGTGCACCACTGATCTTTTCTGAATTGAAAGTTACTTGATAGAGCCAAGAAATCCATATCAAAAACTGATGCATAGATCAGTCTCTGCACTTCACCTAGCACATGAAGGTTTAGAAACCATTATTTAAAACGAACTGCACAGTTAAGTGAGAAGATGCTGAGCGTATGAAACACTTGTAAGTTGAAATAAGGCACAGGACAGCATCATGTATCTTAAGTTTTAATTTTTATTACATAATGTATAAACACGACTTTTTTTTAAAAAAAAAAAAAAAAAGCCAAGAATGACAGGTCTAGTTTAGCAGAACACAGTGTGGCCTGGCACTAAATGAAAAGACCATGGACTTCATTCAGCAGACACAAGAGGTGCACAGTTTACTGCCAGTCCAGGCAGATTAAATCAGCGTTAAACCAGTACTCAAGTCCTGTCATGGAATACTGTTTACCAGGCAAGTTGTCTGTACTGCAGTCCTTTGTAGTAAAGGATTCTAGAATTCTTTAATAAAAAAAAGTAGTTGCTTACTGTTCATTTATTAGAAGTCTCCAAATCATCCTAATTATATAAATCCAAGAATTCACCAATAAATGCTTCAACAGAAGTGCAAGTATAGAGACAAAACCAGTAGAGGCCACTCATGAGTAGGTCAGATTTCCATTTTGCTAAATAAGGTAGGAATTCGACTGTGAAATCTCTTACTAAGCCCTAGACTAGATTATACTTTGGGTCTGTAGTATCTAAAAACATTGCCTTTTAGTCTCAGCATTCACAATAAGGAATAAGATATCTTTAAGATGCCTAGTCAGACCAATCAGTCTCCATTAAAACATTACATCACAGAAGTGTCTAAATAAGCAGGGGACAGGGTTTCTCCTCTCAATCTGTCCATGCAGATATTCTAGGACATTTTCAATACCTAAACTTCTGATATAACACAATGGTAAAGATCTAGGAAATCATAAATTAAAATTAATGGCATTGGTTGGCATTTTTTTAATCTTAATAACATATTGACTAGTGTACTAGACAAAGGCATGTAAATGATTCTTAACTGCTTACAGATGGCTAAGAAAGAACTACAACAGCCTAGCTCCTGTGCAGCCAGCTTTCTAAGGAAAGACTGGTCTTTTGCATCTTTACACCAGTCTTTTGGATTTAGACATTAAAAGCTTTATTCTGATAGCTCCTCAACTTAATTTTTGGAAAAGTATTTGGCTACTTCGGATTTTTTTTTTTCCCCTTCTGGTCTGCAGTTGTGATAACAAGTAGATAGTGTAAATGACTCCTTTTGCAGCACATGTAAAACGTGAAATGAACACACAGTGATAGCTTATTCAAAAAGCTCTATCAGTATCACATTTTCCTAGAACTGAATGGTCTGGTGACATCAATTTCTTCTAAATTCTGGATTACAGTTAATACAAACACTTCAGTAGAAGGAAAAAAAATTCTTTACCTGTAAAGGTCAGGTTATGTTTTATGGTTAGCAATACACACGCTGTTTGGCTACACTGGAGAACATTTCCATTATAAATGAAAACATCTGTTACAGAAGTCTCTTCATTCAAAAGTAGTTTGGAAAAAACATTTGGAAATAGATCTGTAGTAGACAGCACAATCTGTTTCACATCAGGTAGCAGAAGACTTCCATAGTAGAGTCTTCATTTTGTTAAAATCTGCCCCATCTATGCAAGTATAGGCACAGATTTTCAAAGGCAGTCAATAGTTCACAGTTTAGATAAAAAGTCACTTCCTCTGATAATCAGAGGTTTTTTCCCATTATCAAGTTGCTTACCTAACACATGATCAGAGGCATTTAAAATTAATTTGTTGCCAATTAAAGAATTTAGAATAGGATTGGAAATTTAAACTTTCTGGTGAAGTTGAAAACACGTACTCGAAAAACTTGGGAGACGGAGGTGTTAACATAGGCTCCAATTACTAGCACCTAGCACATCACTTCAATTATAAAGGATCTCAAAACTTCAAACCATTCAATAAGGCCAAATAGCTTTCTTAATGATAGCAACCTACATACACTACTGTGGCTGAGTACCTACTTGCCAGCAAATCCATTCACTGAAGGAATATTTCTCACCTTCAGGTTTCTATTGTTTCTATATTCCTATTAAAGGGCTAAAGAATACCCTTGGGTTTCAAGTCCCTCTCTAGTCAAAGAGAAAAGGTAAGAGCTATCTCATTCAAGATGTGATTAAACTAGACTTTTACTTTTGATATAGCTCTGCAAACGTAGAAAAAATACTGGAAGAACAAAAAAAATTGTCATTAATTGTTTATGAAACTACAAAGTTGTAAAGTCTTTGAAAAGCATACAAAAAGTTTGTATTTCCACTTCTATTACATCGACATCAGGATTTACCAAAATCTATATATCCTTGCATCTAATTGCTAGACTGACAGTCAACTCTTCTACAAAAGTGTACGTATGAAGGTATTTAGTTTTATCAGTCCCAGACTGTTACTAAAAAAACTGTGCATCGAAATATTTAATGCTACTGAGTTAATACTTGAACCCATCTATTTGTGTTTAAAAATATGTTCTTTCATATTTGTCTTACAGGTTAAAATGTCAATTTTTACTGGAGTTAGAGGTAAGACTTCAAACATATTTATTTTAAACCAGATACAAAAAGAGCTTAAATATCAGGCTAAAGTATCCCCAGCTCAAAGGAATGAAAAGCATCTCAAGCTTCCTTCAAATGCTTTTGCATCCAAAAAGGCCAACTTCCAACATAGTGCAGCATTGTTATGTGCTGTCTATCTCCAGGAATTCCTTCCCTGGATCCAGAATTGTTTCAGCAAAGGACATTAGAGACGTTCATTCTTCCAGCAGAACAGTGCAAAGTGCATCCTCTGTGTCAATCATTATTGAAGCTATTGCCCCATCATTGAACTCAAAAGATGTTCCTCCATCTACAACCATACATGCATCCCAACAACGGGAACGGACACAGACTCTGCAAAACCAAAGAAAAAGTTTTCTGAAGGTCACTTAAAATGAAGTATTTCACACAAGTACTTAAATAAGACTGGTTCTTGGACATGCCTTTATGAATGTCAGTAAATGGCTTAATTACAGGGGAGCATACTTGGAGAAGAATTTAGTGTGGTACTAAGCACTAGAATCCCCCAGCCTGTCAGTACTTTGTAAAGACTTGGCAAAGAGTCCAGAGAGGACTGAAGGACTTGTTCAAAGGGAGACTGTTTCTTCAGGAGTCTGAGAACAGTCTGTAACATAACACTTGATAATGAAAGCTGCAGTTTAGGTGTATTCTGTAATGAAAGCTACTGATGATTCCATTTACTTCATCTTTCACAGAAAAATTTTCAATCTATGTTTCTAATGTATAGTCCTCATTTTAAGCAGAACACAGTTTCAACTAGCAATGCTTAAGGTATTTGCATATTAATATAGGCTTTTTTGTTACATGAATTATGCAGAGAAGAGAAGGTAATCTCAAACACAAAGGTGGAGGACAGAAGGTGGAGGTGGTGCTTGCCAGGCAATACCATAAATACATATTGCAGCATATTACTGTAAATATTCAGTTTTACTACTATTATATTTAAGCTAAATTTATTAATTTATTAAGCATATAAAATTTTAGACACCTCATTTAGAGCTGCACAAGACAGAACAGAGCTACTAACCATACTTCACTTACCTTTGAAATGAAAATTAACTATTAGAATTCATCCTTACAAATATGCAGACAGTGAGAACACTATTAAATAAAGAGTTCTTCAAAACTTCTTTCATATTGCTAGATGGGAGTCGATAGGTAGCTATGCCAGAGAAGCTGCAAGACTGCAGTCTCACATGGATGTGCCTTATTGTTTCTGACTCAGGCCTTGGTCTAGACAATGTTCTGTTCTCAATTTAATAAACAATTATCAGTGACTTAGATTTTAACGAAGACACATCTTTAACAAATATGAAAGGCTTGGAAACACAGCTGCAATGTCAAAGCTTAATTGGCCTGTGCATCACTAAAACACAATTGTGGCAAGCTTCAGAAAAATATCAATCGTAGAATCATTTGAAAAGACCTTTAAGATTATGGAGTCAAACCATAACCGTAATACTGCCAACTTCACCACTTAAACCATGTCCCTAAGTGCCACATTTACATGTCTTTTAAATACCTCTGGGGATGGTAACTCCACCACTTCTATGGGCAGCCTGTTTCAAGGCTTGACAACCCTTTTGGTGAAGAAATATTTCCTAATATCTAATCTAAATCTTCCCTAGTGCAAGTGCCTTAAGTTAAAATTACTAAATTACCAAATAATTTATAACTTGGAAGGGCATCTAAATCCAGCTTCCCACTTAAAGCAGGCCTTACTTTAAAGACAGATTAGGCTGTAGGACCTTGCCTACTCATTTTGGGTATCTCCAAGGACAGTGATAGCACGGTCTCTGAGCAACCTGTTTGACTCACTGGTTGACCATTCTTATTGTGAAAAATTTTTCCTTTTTTTTTTTTTTTTTTTTTAACANAACCAGAATCTTATATTCTACAAAATCATGGCTGTTGCCTTTCACTCAGTCTCCTCTGTAACTATCCACTGGTAGCTGAAGGCAGCAACTGGATCCATCCTCCTTAGTCTTGTCTCCCCCAGGCTAAACAAAGCACTGTTTGAGTCTCTATCCTTTACAAACCATGCATTTTGACCCCCAGTCATCTCAGTGGCCCTTTCCTGAATTCACTCCAGTTTGTAAATGCTTGTGTCTCATATTGAGGAAAATGGAACATACTCAAAACTGGACACAGTGAATGTCTTTTATTCTGTGAGATTATCCATGGATCAAACATTAAAAAGGCATAATACAACTTCGAAATACTTTCTTCCTGTTTTTATGAGAACAACACTCACCCTCAAAACACAAACTGGATGTTGAAACACAAGAGAAACTCTGGATTATTCATACTTTGACAAATACATAGAATGGAATAGCAAATAGCTCTTTAGTGAGTCCAACCAACACTTACTTTGAAGAGAAGCCACGCTGCCGGCTACTTGAGAAAACTCTGTTTACAATAGGTTCTCGAATACTGAAAAACATCTTTGGTTCTTCTGGACTGTAGAGCAAGGACTCATTGTAATCATTTGTTACTGTACATAGAGAGATCAGCCATTAGTTTTTCCAGAGAAAATTAGTCAACCTCAGAAACACAAATTCCTCCAAGAAAAAGCAGCTGCCCTACTGAAAGGGAATATTGAGTCTTGCCAGATGCTTAATAGCCTTCATCTGCAAGAAAATATTAATCTCCTTTCAGTTCTATTGCATGACAAACACACAACTGCTCTTTTCAGGTGATTAAATATTAAGTGTCTCAAATCTTAGGAGAACTGAAATTCTCCTGAAGATTTATACTACAAAAAACTAAATAAGTGCTTTCATATCAAGTCAGACATTTTTCATCAAATGTGCTTAAATATTTGTAAGAAAGACTAATACTGCAGTAACACTAAAATACTGAATGCAGTGTGTACAAACACAATGAACTGGTTGAAGTCAAGATACCTTAAAGAAATCTTGCCTTTTTCACTAACCTTTTTGAACTAGTTCCGTGTTCAATGGCACATTCAAACTTCCATGCTTTTTAGCTGTTAAGCCAAGAGAAAGAGCCCCAATTAGATAGGTGTATCTTTAAGTAAACTTGGCCAGTAATGCCATACTGTTCACTCACCAATCTTAAGGATCTCTTCAACAGCTTGATGTGCTACCTTGTTAATATTATAAGACCTAGACAGAGAAGTAGAAGTTTTGTTTGGTAAGCAATAAAACTTGGGAGAAAAACTAAACAAATACAAACAAAAAAAATCTTGCATACAGATGAAGAACTATGCTCAACATAAAGAAGAAAAACAAATAAAGAATGCTTCTAAGTATGGGCCAACATCAGTTTCTTCAAAAGAATGCCTTAAATTAACTTGTGACATCTACCTGTGGCTTTGTAAATCTTAATAATCTATTAAGTGAAGTCTTCAGTAATGAAAAGAATGATACGCAGATTGTGGTCTTTGTATCATTAATCATCCTGCCTTGAAACACCAGTAATTGCTGATTTAAGCCTGCATTAAAAAACACTGAGGCATGACAGTTCTACAGGTAGTGTGTGTAGTGTTCTTATCCCTTCTATCCACCTCTTGCTAGTGCTAATTAATTCCTTCTGTTAGTTCTCATTTATGAGACCTACCACTTCTTTACAAATGTTATGCCTCTTTGTCCTTACCCTAAAGCATGGGCTTGAATCTCACAAGAATCAGTGTATACAGAAAAACAATCAGATTAGACACTTCTGTGTTTGCCACTTTTGGATGCACAGCAAGCTAGTATAAAGCTTCAGTCTAAACTCCAGTCTCTCTCCTGTGCCCAGGCTCAAAATGGATTAGGTACTAATGACAGCCTCCGTTCAGCAGCACTGTGAACATCTCAGTTACCCACATCTCAAAACAGTTTAAAATGCTCAGTCCGGCACCTCTGTCATGGCAGTAAAACACAACAGCATATCCACTCTACGTCTAACAAGATTACAGAGCTGCTGAGGGTGGTTTTCCAAGGCTTTTCCTTTTCCAGACTTACTGCCTACCTGCAAGCCTCATCACATGCTAGCAGGAAACCAAGATGCGTAGTTTGGAATAGTTCTCTTTCTCAACTAGATACGCTTTTATGCAAGTTTTGGCAGCTGAAGGAAGCACTTGGAGATTTAAAGGCCTCTCAGTTCAAGCAGAGCCTCTGCACCACAGGCTAAGGAGGATCACTCTGCTAAGACTTGTCCTCAGTTTAGAGAAGTCCTGCAGTATACACTGATTACAGCAATGGAAATGAGTCCAGTCCTGGAGTTTGGTCCCTGATTCTGGAATTGCTTAGTTCAGAGTGTATGAGCAAATGAAATATATAAGAATGGCTTTGAACTAAGACTGTACATTCCCAAGGTCCTGAACAGTAGGAAAGCTCCCCTAGTAGCCTGCCAATTTCATCCTTGGCAGCCTCCTGGAAAAAGTTAACACTGACTGAATACACAATGAAGAGTAAAACGCAGTAACCATGGTTACAGCATGAATATTCATGTTTACATTTCATTAACAGCCTCAGTTTTAGTTCCTCTTAGCCTGCCACATAAATCCAGGACTTGCTGTACAACTATAAACTACAAGCACAGCCAGATTTCCAAAGCAGAGGCTCTCACTGTACCCATCTCTCACATCTCAGAACTAAACTGATTAGACTTACCTGCAGCACTGCAACTAGTTTAAACTGAAGTTAAAGTCATTTATCTCTTTGATTAAGGTAGCACAGCTCTGCTTAGATATGCCTGTCTTTGTTTAAGGGGAATATTTTGGCAAAGAGAGTGTGCCCTTTCAATTAAGTCTGAAAGGGGCAACAGGCTCAAAAGAAGAACGGACAGTAGTGTGCCAGAGAACACTTAATACTGTTTCCAAGTACATTTTCCCAGTCTTCTCAGAGCTTAGATTTTTGTAAGTTTTCTGGTGTACTTCATCTAACTGTTTTAATCTTAGCCAATGGGAGTAGTTCAGAGATCCCCCTGATATGCTCTGCAAGTCTGAAGAAGAATCTTTCCCTCACCACCCCCAGCTGTTCACCTCCACATATGGCATGCAACCTCTTTCAACAAAATTACATCAAAGGTAAACATCTGTCTCAACACCTGACCACCTCACCCTTTCAACTCTTCTCTCCACACCTACAAGTGAGGGGTGCTCTGCTCTTCTCATACACCTTAGACAGCTTTGAACCATGCTGGCAAAATATTCGGACATAACTGACATGCACTGACTTATATCCACAGCCCAAGAGAGTTAGTATGGACAAAATGCTTAGGCAAAATAGGTCCATCTAGCTTATCTGAAGCTGTGTGTTTGTATCAAACCATCAACATGTACTTACCATGCTTTTGATCCTGTTCCAGTACACACATTAAGCCCTGAGCTCTTCTGTTTTTCCCAAGGACCATCATCAACTGATATCTCATAATAGGAGGCCCTATGAAGCGAGAATTTAAAACTGGGTTTGCAGGACTTACAGTTCTCCCTGAATAAGACAGAACACACAGCCTTATCAGGCACATAAAAATTTAGAGAGGCTTGTTTCAAATCTGGATGATAATTTCACAGGCTTTGCATAGTGTTTCTGATTTGGCAGCCACTTTTGATTCATAGTTTGATAGCAGTTATTACAATGGACAAAACTGATTTGCAGCATGAACCTTTAGGCACTTTTTCTGCAGCCACTTTAGTATTAAATTATGCACAAAGAATTCTGTGATTCATCTGGGAATAGCTTCATATACAAGCAGCATTTGCTGGACTTACAAATGAAACTACAAATACGTTGCCTTCCTTGCATAATTGCTGAACTACTGAAAAACTGTTTATGCTGTGATTGGCTCTCATAAAATTACTTCAGGGAATACTAAGAGGTCAGGCACTCCAATGTCAGCTTAAAGCTGAATTCTTCATCACTTCAGAATGAAAAATCCACTGTGGTTTTTCGTGAACGGTTTTAGTTTTACAACAGGCAGAAGGCTTAAGTTTTTCCCCAGTACAAATCCTTCCTAAAACTCAAATGTAAGAAGTGTTGGGGCACAATCATCATTCTGCATGGTATTATACATAAAGGCATTCCTGATATTAGGCCTAAGGAAACTAGGCAGTTTACCTCTCTATATAAGCTTCAGAACATCCAGGGGTGTATTTATGAACTAAAGTTGCTGATATTCATAATGCCTAATTCAAATACCATGCTAGAGTCTTCACATTAGTAGATACCCCCCCAGAAAAACACCATACTCACTGTGTTCAACATGACTGAGTTTCACCTTTCTTAGTAAAAGTAGCTTACTGAGCTGTTTTTACATGATGAATGTTTCAATCTGGCTCAACTAGGAATACATCTCATGAGTATGTGGTGTCAGACACTTTGGACTCTTAGTAACTAAGGGCATTATATGAGAAGATGGGAAGATTAAAGAACTGGAAGCAAATTAAGACCAGAGGTGCACAGCCTGATTCAGTTTAAGATTATTTTTGCAAGCTAGGTGTTACAAGTTTTCCTTCCTTTTCAATCTCCTTGTTTCCTTGACTGACATGCAGAATAAGACCTTGGAAGAAGGTCAATTTGTCTTAATACACAGCAGACTCATGTATTTGAACCTTACAGAAGATTCATCTGTGTGACATCATTATTTAAGTCTCCAACTGTCAGGTCCTATTAACACAAATACTTATTACTAGAGATTTATTTTCACAGGCATTGTGTTCCTCAATGCTTCTCAGATATAACGGAACTAAAAAGCACATGTATTTGTGACACCCAGAAGTAGCATTCTATGATAAAGTGTTGGAAAGCAGCTTTGTGTTCCTTTACCACTCTTCTATGTTACAGAAACTTTTTAGAGTCTTGATAAAATTGGGTTTGATTTAGTAGAGAGACAAATTTGTATCTCCAATCTGAGGCTGCAGTCCAGATGGAAGATAAAACATTCATGGAACATTTATACTGTTTCCAGCAGCAACCACAGTGTTCCAGGCACCATACAAGCACAAGATGTTACACTCTGAAATTTGGGGATTTTTTTAAAATACAAGTAAAAGTTTGGCCAAATCCTGACCAAGGATCATGCTTTAACTCCTCTCCCACAGCCTCAGGCACATTCCCTACATCCTTCTTGTTACTGTTCGACTGGTAGAAATGCATTGATCCAGGACAGAAAGGACAGTCAAAAGGTTTCCTGGATAACGCAGTACCAGGAGTTGATACAAATTTGTTTATTGAAACAAGGAAGTAAGTGTTTTCCTACAATAACACAGCTTCTGCCAAAGGAAGGCTGATACCTTTGCCTCTAATGACCAGGGTAGAGAAAGGTGTACTTGTTTGTGCTGAAAGCTATTTCTGTATGGTCATGCTAAAAGCTTATGAAAAGATATTTTAAAAGAGATGAAAGGGACCAGGCAGTTTAAAGACATGTACTTAAATTTTCAAGCCACTGTAAAGATAGAAGTAAATCAGTTAAATAAGAACTAACCAGGAAAGAAAGAAACTTACGAAGAGGAAAGGAAATAGCCAGGAGTAGTGAAAGAGGCAAGAGTGGCCAGACAAGAAGCTGGAAAAACAGGTATTAATGTCACTGCACTCATCTCTGAAAATGCACTTTGTAATCAGCAACAACAAATCAATGTTAAATATGCATGGACTAGAACTGAAATTTGACAGCAAAGGCACTCCATTGCTGATTGCCCACTGTCATGTCATAAAAAGAAATGTCAGTTGTGCCATAATGCAACATCAAACAACTAAACATACCTGGATGAAAGAGATTCCCCAATGAAGACTTCATTGAGTGCTCTCACCGGTAAAAGGTGTGGACCAGAAATGTCAGATCCTGCAGATGTTTAATATAACAGTTTTGAATCATGTCTTTAAACCCCAAATTTTAAAAAACAATTCACAATTAATTGAAGGATGAACTCTGCTGCCTGGGTTTGCATTCTAGACCTAGTGCTCCATTTTCTTCCAAGGACTCAATATTCACTATTTAGTCTGCAGCTAGTCACTGTACTTTACTAGATACTATAAATACTTGAACACCACTTATGTTCAGACATTGCTTTCCCTGAAAACTCATGGGCAACAAGACAGATTTAAGTCTCCTTTTCTGTCAAGTCACTCTTCCAGCCTAGTTAAATTCACTGACAGGACATTTCTGATAAAGTTCAAAGAATTACTTTATACTTAAGGGTAATTCAGAGGGGATAACAAATTGTTCAGGTTAACCAAGAATGTCTCAGTGAAGAAATGCAGTGGTAGACACAGGTTAAGGATAGAGTCATGCATCTTCAATCCATTGTAAGTTGAAGGTGTCTGGTGACCAAAGAATTACCCTGTGAGATTCTCGCATCTAACTTCTCATTTGCTTGCTGGCAGTCTGTGACTAGCTTTTTCACTGTGAAATAACCTACCTCAAATTGAGAATCACAGAATCATAAAATGGCTTGGTTTGGAAAGAACCTTGATGATTGTCTAGTTCTAGTCCTCCTGCCATGTGCAGGGACATCACCCACCAGACCAGATAGGTCCAGCCTAAGAACCCATCCATCCAGCCTGGCCTTGAACACTGGCAGGTATGAAGTGTCCACAACTTCTCTGTGCAACCTGTTCCAGAGCCTCACCACCCTTCTAAGTAAACATTTTCCAAACATCTAATCAAAATCTCCCTTTGTTCAGTTTTAAATCATTCAATTCCCCTTTGTCCTATCACTATCTGCCCATGTAAAAAGTCTCTGTCCTCCTTTTTATATTATAAGCTCCCTTTAAGGATTGGAAGGCCATAGTAAGGTCTCCCCAGAGCCTTCACTTCTGACGGAACAACATCAATTCTCTCAGTATGTCTTCATAGCAGAGGTTCTCCAGCACTCTTGATCATCTTTATGGCCATCCTCTGGACCTGCTCTGAAAGGTCCACATCTTTCTTGTGGAGAAATTTAGCACAAGCTGAGAGTGAACACACACACACTTCTAGTATGGAGCAGCTAAACACCTGTTAAATCGCTTATTACATGAATGGAAGGGCTGTGTATGTTGTCTATCTTGATTTTAGCAAGGCGTTTGACACAGTTTCCCACAGCATTCTTCTTGAGAAACTGGCTGCTCGTGGGTTGGATGAGCACACGCTTGGCTGGATAAAAAATTGGTTGGATGGCCAAGTCCAGAGGGTTGTGCTCAATGGAGTCAAGTCCAGTTGGCGGCCAGTCACAAGTGGTGTCCCTCAAGGGTCAGTGCTGGGGCCTCTCCTGTTCAACATCTTTATTGATGACTTGGATGAGGGGATAGAGTGCACCCTTAGTAAGTTTGCAGATGACACTAAGCTGGGTGGGAGTGTCGATCTGCTTGAGGGTAGGCAGGCTCTGCAGAGGGACCTAGACAGGCTGGATCGATGGGCAGAGGCCAATGGGATGAGTTTTAATAAGGCGAAATGTAGAGTCCTGCATTTTGGGCGTATCAACCCCCAGCAGCGCTACAGGCTTGGGAAGGAGTGGCTGGAGAGCTCCCCAGCAGAGAAGGACCTGGGGGTGCTGATTGACAGCTGGTTGAACATGAGCCAGCAGTGTGCCCAGGTGGC
>VWZX01005295.1:0-29694 GCA_013399015.1 Galbula dea
GAATCATAGAAACATTTAGGTTGGAAAAGACCTTTAAGATAACTCAGTTCTGTCGTAGATTTCTTGATTCAGGAAGTCACACACAGAATCACACACACAGAACTGCCAGAGTTGGAAGGGACCCACTAGGTCCAACTCATGTTTAGGCACAGGACAACTCCACAGTCACACCATGTGCCTAAGTGCCTTATCTAAGTGCTTCTTAAATTCCTTGAGAGTAGGGGCCATGACAGCCTCCCTGGGGAGCCTGTTCCAATGCTCCACCACCCTCTGGGTAAAGAAGCTCCCAAGAATATTCAANNNNTGGGATCAGTACTTCCCTTGATCAGCTAGTAATGGAGTGCTTGATGCACCCCAGAATCCTATTGGCCCTTGTAGCCTCCAGTGCACATTGCTGGCTCATATTAAACCTATCATCTACCAAAACACCCAAATCCCTCTCCACAGTGCTACTCTCCAGCCTCACATTCCCCAGTTGGTAAGTTGTTTTTGGGTTGGCCCTACCCAAGTGCAGAACCAGCACTTGTCCTTGTTAAATTTCATACGATTTAAGGCAGCCCAGTTCTCTAATCTATTAAGATCCCTCTGAAGTGCCTCTCTGCCCTCACTAGAGTCAACAGCACTTCCCAATTTAGCATTGTCTGCAAATTTACTTATTATACATTCCAGTCCTACATCCATGTCATTTATAAAGATATTAAACAGGACTGGCCCCAAGATGGATCCCTGTGGGACCCCACTTGTCACTTGTCTCCACTCCGACATATCTCCATTCACCAAAACCCTCTGAGCCCGACCCCTAAGCCACTTTTTCACCCACCTCCTGATTCTCCCATCTAGTTGAATACTTGACAATTTATCCATTAGGATGCTGTGGGAGACAGTATCAAAAGCCTTGCTCAAGTCCAGAAAGATGTCGTATGCGTTTAGTTTTTTACAGTGTATTTGTACACCTTTCTTAAGTCCTGGCCTGTTCTCTATCATTAGTGCATCATGTAGCTTTTACCTCTGAAGCCGAACCAGTCATAGTGAGGTACTGCTTGTCTTTGGCTTGAGAGGGAAGTCAACATTTAAACCTTGGGAAATATCCTCGGGACCTAGCAAGACTGAGCAGAAAGGAAGCACTTTTTTGAAAGTCCTTCTGTTTTTCAGACAGACAAGAGACAGAGGTCAGTAAAGACTATCATCTGCTGTAACTACACAGATTTTCAGTCTTCTAGGACTAAAAATCAGACAACATTAATTATAAAGATGACTGATGTGTGAGTTTGTTGAAGGTCTAGGATGCTCTCTTTAGGCTGGGAAGACATTGACTGCTTGTAGCTGCTGTTAATTTTTTTTAAAATTCCAAAACAAACAAACAAACAAAAAGAATAAAAACAAACCCCAAAATAACCAACCACCACAAACACCAAGTCCCATAATATTCTGCTTTACTTGTGAGTTTTGTTTTTGCTGTAGAAGGATGTTACCTGCACTTCATGAGTTTTGTTTTGCTTTGATGTTTCACAGATTATGCTGTTGCTGGAAGTGATCAATATTTCATAGATTTTAGAATAATTCTTATCTAAAGCGAATATGGAAAATTTACTGACTGTGGTGGCTTGGATTCTTTTTTGAAATAGAATGATTTGTGTTAAATTTACATGATTGTTACAAGCCAGCAGTACAAGATGAGCCCTTTGCTATGACTCTCCAGAATATATATGAGAGCCTACCTGCGTGTTTTAACTTCCTGTCTAAGCACCACTCAGAAAACTCCAGGGAAGCATAGCTAAGCATCCAGCAGACTTGCTAACAATTGGAAAGTCCAGTTTCAGAGGTACCCCTTTATTCCTGGTACAGGAACTTTCTCTTTGTCTTTAATTCAAAGATCTGACTGTGCGTCTTTTTGTTTGTTTATGCTAGAGATGGGCTAATATTTTAATTAAATGTCTTGGAGGCACTTGAATTAAATGGGGAGTTTTCTCCCTCTTGTAGAAAAGAAAAAAACCTTTAATTCTGAGGCTGCAGTTGAGAGAAAAGACGGTTCATAAATTTGACACGTGTACCTCTCTCTGCGTGGCCCCCGACACATTTGGAAAAAACATCAGAGCTATAAAATCAGAAAGTGTGAATCTCATTTACAGTAAGACAGTGGAAAAGGATTCTTATCCTGAGGACAGTCAGGGCCATGACTATTTTTCAGGGCAGTTTGCTATGGTCTCCAATACTTGCCAGAACTGAAACTTCATGTTGTGTAGGAAAGTAGGACGCAATACAACCATATAAGAAATAAGAGTACTTGAAAGTGGGTGTACTGGGAAACTGAAGAGACAAAATATGGTTCTCTTCTTATTTTATTAAAAATACAGATATCTAATTTTAATTCTAGTATTCCAGTGTTAATCAAAATATGTATCTAACCAGTACACATTGCCTTCATAATTTTAAGAAAATAAATCTTCCCCCAGAACATACCCGTGGAAACAGAATTCTTGAAATATGGTACTTGTTCTTCATATTTCTACCTCAGTAGCAAGATAACATTTTTCCTTATGGTCCATCTGTTCAGAGTAAAAACAAAATTTTAAAAGCATGAGCCATATCATTCTAAATTGGTTTTATCCCTAACCAAAAAGACACCGCTCAGATTCACAACAACCATGGAATTTTTCAAGTGGTATCTTTGGTTTTGTAAACCTTGTACTCTATTTTGAAAAAGCTAAATCCATCTTCTGTTAGAATCTAGCTATATATTACAGGAAAAAAATGTGTTTTGTAAAATATACAGTATAATGATTGAGACTGGGTTAGATCTTGTTCTTATAGATACTGGTGTGAACTTTGAGAAAATTCCTTGCTTTCAGGAAATAACTATGTGAAACACCCAAGAAATGTGTGAAGACTTCGTAATGCATTGTACCGTTTCATACAAGCATGTACGTTCTCTACATTGACATTATGTAGGGAAATCAAATTGCATCTAATTATTCCCTGCATTTTAATTATGGCACCAGACTGAATAAAATAATCTCAAAATATGAAAGGTGAAAAAAAGAAGCTTTCAGACTACTTAATAAAATACTATATAAAATTTTCAGAAGTTTCATAAGAACATAAGTCTTGAAAACATCACAGATTTTTTCTGGCTTCCTATGAGACTGAGGTTCTCAAATAATTTCTGTTCAATTGGAAGTGTTTCCCCAGTTTCACTGAAGACAAAAATTCAGATAGTTTCTTCAATAAACACAAAATTAAGATGAGAATTCCTAGTGTTTGCGTCTTACTTGAAAAAAAATTTATATGAATATAATATCTCTTATGCTTTTAGACTGTTCTTTTAGACTATCCTACCATCAAGGGCTTGCCGCTCTGACTAATTAGTTCCTTACTTGCGGAGGTCATCTTTTCTAGTGCTTTTGTTGTAGCTGAGGAAATGAATTTATGTCCAAATTTCACTGGACGGAAATAATCTTCTAAGAGAAAGACATTGCTTCCTTTCTTGACAGCAAAAGAATGAATTACATACTTTTGAATGATAAAGCCATTTTTTGTTTGTGTCTTCATGTAGAGGCCTTGGTGTAATAGAAATTGTCAGAAGGTTCTTGAAAGCAGCAAAATGAGAAAATTTGTTTCCATGATGCTAGTGAAACTTCCAGATAAATTCATTCAATAGACAGGATAAAAATATTATTTCTGACTTAAGCTATGAAAAGAACTACTGAACACAGAAATGTACTGTACTAATTGTGAAAAATGCATTTGCTTATAGGCAGTGGATGAAATGTGAGGTCCTGATCCACTCAGCCATTCCTCTCCTGCTGAAAAACATTTTGATGATCATCTTTGATGTTCTGAGAAGTGCCTTTGAATGTATTCAAATACTGTTCTTTGGAACTTTTTTATGTAGAGAGAAAAAATAACTATTTTAGTATATGAGATTTAGTATTGTAATTTCACCCAGTTAATAGAATAAATAAGTAGTCTAAGTACCCTTTCTTTAGGCAGAAAAGGTATTATAAGGCTCTTATGGGACAAATGTCTACTTGTTGCCCCAGCTGCCTGACTCCAGCCTTTGCCAGTGTCATGAGAGAAAATGGTACATGGGTAATGAACTAGAAAAGAAAGACACTATAAGAAATAATGTCTTGAAACTTTGAATAGGACAAGGTGTTCTGAAAACAACACGATCACAAAATGTTTGTAAAAGCATGGTGTACAGTAAACATCCCATCAAACAGCACTGGAAACTGTTCTGTGTTACATATCTAAGCAATAAAATACCTTTAGCATTCACACATAATTATAGACAGACAGGTTCATCTCGGCTCTTGTCTCATCTGGGCCACCTTGGACCCATTCTTGTGCTGCACACAGAGTATTTGTTAACTGTGTTTTCAGACTGAGTATAGACACACCTGAATTGTTTACAGCACCATCTCAACAGGGCTGACCCTGCTTAATCTGAAAGTGCTTTAAGCATTGTCTACATGAGTGCTTGAGCTATTTTCATCATCTCCACAGCCACACCAACATCTAAAATAAGCACAGATGAATCACAGAATCACAGAATGTTAGGAGCTGGAATGGACCTTGAAAGATCATTTAGTCCAACCTCCCTGCCAGAGCAGGATTCCCTATACCAGGTCACACAAGCAAACAACTACCACTGGCCAGTGTCAGGAGCAAAGCTTTTAATCAGCAGCATGTTCATTGGAACTGTGCAGTGCTAAGCCTGATGAACAAGGTGAGACAGTGCCTGTGAAAAGAAACCTAATACGGGGTGAATGCCAGCTTTCCAGGGATGGGTATTTAACAAGATCACCATAGTTCAATATAAAACTGAAATTACATGACTAAAGTATTTTTACTCTCATTCAGTAACACAGCTCAAAATGCCTCCTATCAAAGACACAAATAGTCTTCTGTCATGCACAGCAATACCACCTTTTCAGGACAAAGTTATCCTTGCTGCTTTTTTCTCAGTTGAGTATATCTGTGGAGACTGGAATCTCTCCACACTGTACACTTACCAAAAGATGCGGCCTTGGCTCTGAAGATCATTAAATTCCTTCCTTAATAAGCAAATAGGTCATTACAGCAAATCAGCTGCAAAGAATCATCTGCAGATCCTAAAAATGTATATTTGTTACATAAATATCTTTCCTGTGTGGTTTATTTGAACAACATACTAGTGTTTATGCCTGACACTGGTCCTCTGCCAAAGCAATTTTCTGGAATTCCACTTGTAGAAGGACAGCATCCCTCTCCTTAGGGGTCCCATGACTACTAGGGATAGAAGCAATTGTGGAAGAGTGGAATTTAAAAGATCAGGACAGATTTCAATGCATGTGAAACTTAAATGGATACAAGAGGTGGAGGATTGCTCTGAACAATGTGCTTTTGCAAATAAGAAGACACTTCAGCTGCTGGTGGGTAAACGGTAAGGTAGTGTGAAAAGAAAGGTGGCACCAGATCGGCAGCAGGAGAAGAAGAGGAAATGATCCTTAAGCTATGGAAAACTCATGGAAAGCATCAGAAAGGCAGGGAATGCAAGTGAGATGAAAGCAGATATCAGATAATTTTGGGTTAAATGCTGAGTAAGAGTGGATAGAAGAAGGATGAGGAAAGAAAATTGAACTCTATAGTTACTTGGTGTGGCAGACAGTCACATCTGAAGCACATGATCCTACATTTATATGATGATATTCCGGGAGCCTGAGCTCTGTCCCAAAATGGAGAATAAAGGTAAAGGAAGAATTGATGGCCAATAGATGACAAGACAGGCAAAGCAAAGAAGAGAAATTCCTTTACTCTGACCAAGGGGAAATCTACACTGAAGTTTTCTGCAGAAGAGCTTATGAACTGAAAGGGCTGACATCTGTTGGGCTCCAAATTTTGAGAGCACTTCTGCCTTCTTTTCTTACTTGTTGACTACACTATTTTTCCATTATAGCCACAGTTAATATAATTCCTCTCTTTGGGTTTGAGTTTGTTTTCTGACATTTTGGATTTTTTTTTTGTCTTTTCTGTGCTTGCTATTTTAACTCTTCCCCTTCAAAGGAAATTACTGGAAGACACAACATACCATTAAAGAAATAGGGAAATCATGCTACTTTCATACGTGACTGGTGAAAACAAGTGTAAATTACTGTTATACACTGCATTGCAAATTCTCAAAAGCTCGATCTGATCCCTTCCTGGAGTGGAATAAGCAATGAGCTGATAAACATTTTTGCTAGCCCTTACTCTTCTTTCTTTTTCAAAACAGACAAGTAAAAGGACTTCCTAGATCTTTTTTCTCTGAAGGATTTTTTGCTGTAAATTTTGCAAAGTTCTGTCTTCTGGAAGGGTTACACTTTCTTGTTCCTTCTCTGATCATTTTTCACTAACACTTAACCAGGAGGTCACTTGATGCATTTCCATCTCCATAGGCCAGAAGATGTCATTCTGTTAGTTCAGTGGTTTTGGTGTATTATTGCTTATCACGTTTTTGCCCTTTAGGTGCCAACCTGGATTCACTGGAGCAAGATGTACTGAAACTCTGCCCATGAAAATCCAAAACCAAGAAAGTATGTTAAAATAATCTGAACTTTGCTTTCTTCCCCAAATACAGCAACAAAATCAATAGTACTTGGTGTTTTCACAGTTCAGCTGGAACTGGCCTCTTTGCACACTAATTTATGACTTGATTTTCTGAAGTAAAATCTGTACACCATGGCATTATTGGCCCCAAAAAAGTTCCTTGTTTGTGTGATTTTTGATCTTTCCATCCATTTACAGATGCATTTACGTTGCACACTCTGGCAGCTCTCTTGTTTGGGAGACTGCTGTAAAATGCAACCCTAAAAGAGCAAACTCATGGAGATGAGTGATGTACAGATATTATGTCTTCACTGCCTTGTGGAAAGTGCACTATAAAAGCAATTTCGGAATTTGGAATGGTGAATTTCTCTCTCACATCTAGAAACACACTTGGATATGGATTGATTTGGTTTTGGCTTTTTTTCTGGGGAGGGATTTCTTTTCATTTCCACAGAGCAAATGAGTTGCTCTTAACATCTTGAGCCATTTTGACATGCTAAACTGAGATTCAGTTTCTGAAAGTGAACTCACCAAGTCATATCAGTTCACACTGAAGGAGCTTCTTTCTTAGCATATGTTCACCTCTTCTCTTTTTCTCTGTTTTTTCTCTACCATTTTTTTTGTTTGTTTTTCCTCTCAGGTGCCCAAATGAATTTACTGGTGATCGCTGCCAAAACTACGTAATGGCCAGCTTCTACAGTACGTCCACTACCTTTCTGTCTGCGCCGCAGTAGAAGCATGCTTAGTCAGTGCTGCTTTCTTGTTGCTGCATCTTTCCTTTAATTTTATTTTTTTTTAATCTGTAACTAGATTTGTTGCCTAATGCCTAATATTGATTGTCTCTGCCTGTTGCATGAAAAGAATAACACAAAACAATTGCAGTACTTTACTGGGTTGTTTGGTATTGAGGTTATGGGGAAATGCAAGACTTAGGAACACCATGAAATTAACATTTAATGGTGTAATATGGGCTTTCTACTGACATTAAGCACTAAAGTGCAAAAATGACATTTTGAAAGTCTCACATTTTATTTGCCTCAAAAAGCTTATGAGTCTCTATACAGGGCAGTCTCTGCACTCCCCCAAGGAAAGGCTAAGTAATTAGTTCTCTACTTACATATGAGATTTGTATTTGGACCTACAAGTTAAAGGTAATTGACACGCTTACATCATTTCTAATGAGCATATGCCAAATAGGATCAAAGTATTATTCTTCCTTACTGTCCAAGTTTCAGAGGAAAGAGTACAGAAGGGGGAGAGATAGTATAAATAACGGTGTCTGATATATTTGTTCGTTAGTGATACCAACAAGAGAAGAGGTTTGTCAGAGCTAGATGAACTGGCCAAATAAATGTACCAGACAGACACACACAGCCACACATGCACATACACAGAGGATTCTGTCTGTGTCAGACTGCAGGTGGAATCAGCACTGCAGTTACGTGTCTCATAAGATTTCCCATGGAGGGATGGGTTAGTTATTTATTATATTTATTTTCTCCCATTAACTATAGCAAAGTCAAAGGTACCATATAAGAAAATTGCTTAGATATTACATTTTAATGCATGTGTACTATTCATAATTAATTGTCACTGGCACCAGAATGTACCATGATCTATGATCAGTACTATAGGAATTATTCTTTTGATGCATTACTAGGCAGCACAGAAAGATTTCAAAGACTATAGGTGAGCTTAATTTAATTCACATTAGTGTAGAGGACAAAAAGTTGTTAACATGTTCTGGACATTTTGGAGCCTGAAGTGATACCTAGGTTTTCTCTTATACTGATGGATGAAAAATAGCCATAGATAATTCATACTGGCCATGATGGAAGCTACCCATGTAAATCTCAAGGGTACTGACAGAATACTAGACATTCTAACATTCAAATGTATATTTTGTGCCCTGTTTTAAAAGCTGTATTAGTGTGAGTTATTTTTAACAAACATCTGGTAACTATGGATTTGAAAATATTCATGGTGTTAAGTTTACCAAATGTTAGATTTAAATAGCCTTTTTTGTGTATTGTGGTGAAAGGTGTAGTGAAGATATTCTGATATTAGAAGAATCATTTAAAAGGAGGTGGTGTAAAAGTATAAGATCCATTGTTTGCTGCTGAATTTATCCTGACAACTATGGAAGAATTGCATGTTGATCGTAATTCATTTTACTTCTCAAGGGGAATTAAAAAAGAAAGTTTAGGTAGGTCTTCCCTTATTAGTTTTTCAGTTTCCTAACTTTGAACTCTGGCTGGGAATTTTAAAAGAATCTTTTGGCACTACACACAAGTCTGAGATTTTCTGAAGTTGCCTCCATGGAAAAGGCATAAATGCCTTTGCCCTGTTGCAGGAGTTACACTCAGATGTAAATACTTAAGCTGGTCAAGACCTCGTACACTTGAAGGAAAGCACACCACTACCTAGGCTACTCTCAGAGCCCCAGGCAATGGCTCTGAGACTCTGGCACTTCTGCCTACCTTGTATCTGTAATACAATGACAGGCTTCCTAAACTGCTAGAAATCTCAGAATGACACTTCTGGAGAGTCCAGTGATGGTACATTATACTTAACCTAAAAAAACCCAAAACAAAACAAACAAACAAACAAAAAAAAGCCAACTAGAGCATACAATTTAAAGGAGGACTACAATAAGAGTTATCTTCAGGCAAATGTTGCATTTGGGCCTTGAAGCCAAGCTCACATTTTACACCAAGTGTTGCAGGTGATTAACTTAGCCTCTAGATGCAGCTTTTGCAAAGTACAAAGCAAATCAGCATGTTAAACAGCATCAGTGCCAATAGGAAAAAAAAGTGTACATATGAACTATATGTACTATGAACAGTGCTATCTAATTTTACTTGCTTTCAGAAGGGTCTTCCTTCATTTGGACAGAAAAAAATAATGGTGTTCCACTCAAAGTGAACCTACTATCTTAAGGATCTGTATTTGGCTGCTGAGAAAAAGTTAGCTTCAGAAACATGCTCTAGAGTTGGTATTTTTAAGAGTTCTGAAGTTTTGAGCTTTGCTCAGAGCCTTCTGAAAGGGCAAAATAAGGCCAGTGCTGAGCATTCTGGAAATCCCCACTCCCAACAGAGTGTAAAGCTAACTGGTTTATCTTGGTAGTGGTTTGATTAGCTCTGAGTGTTTCAGTTATCATGATAGATTAGACATAGGTCGAAATAAGACTCAGGAAATTAGGTGGATCTCCGTTTTAAGAAAAATTCTTCCATACACTTCTTTCTTTTCTGTCAATGGAAATGTGAGCATAGGTGGGAATGGATATGAGGGAGACTACTGAAAATCATATGTTCAGGCTGACTGTCCCTTAGCTTCCAGCTTTGCAAACACACTAAACCATAGGACAACCTGTTGTGCCTGACAGGTGGTGGCTGTTAGATTCCCCACTACCACAGCTAGCACCAGCTCTGCAGCTATGCAGTTTTTCTCCTTCAGCTGGAGCTTAGCACCCACCAATGCTGACCAAGGGAAACTAAAACTGTTAGTTTTGTTTGTCTCTGGTATCTGGCTGCAGACCCTGTAAAGTTCATTCCTTGGGAGCCACTCTATGCTGCTACAAGGTGTTTTCTGCAATACTCTGGCTTTTTGGTGCAGTGGTTTTGACTTTGCGGCTTGTAGTCCACTGTTAGTTTGTAAGACACCAGGAGGTGATGGACAAAAGTGTTGCAAAAATACATTGGTCCAATGCAGATGTATTTGATTAATTTTAATGTTCACACATTCATTCCCTCAAAGGCAAGGAAACAATGTACAAATGGAGGAAAATAAAAGTAATAAATTATCATTAAAAATTTTGGCTAATTTTTATATAGCTGTGTATGAGAACTCTTGTAGCAACACTATGCAGAATGATGTTTCAAATAGGAAACACTGGCGGAGCCTTGGATTAATAGAAGGCTGAGGAAACTTCTTTAGACCATAATCATAGACTAACTCTTTGTTCTCCCAAAAGCCCCAGCTGGACCAAGGCCTCCACCCAAAGGGCCAATCACCTTGCTTATTTCACTAGTTTACACTTGTATGCATTTTGTGAATATAGAACTTGTGGGGCATGTTGTGAGCTATCTTGGGCATAAATTAAATGTGGTCCCTGCCTTCCTGAAGGTAAACATTTCAGCATTGGGCATCAGTTTAAATTGTGTCCATTCTAACTCTGCCATCCCTGGTGAGCAAGAGGGACAACATCAAGAGGGGCAGAGGGAAATTTCTCTAGACGACAGCCCCAGCTTTATATTGTCAAGACGAGCCTGGCTGAGAAATTAAAGGGGACAAGATTTGAGTAAAGCTATGATATTCTAGAGGGGTGGCCAAAACTGCTAGTACTCTGTGGCAGCTTCAATTTTTCAATCTTTCCACATGAGCTTCAGAATTCCAGAAGTTTCTTTTTTCAGCAATTCAGCTCAGTATTTATCCTCTGTATATATTTCTCAAGTGGTCACATCTGTATGAGGTTATTATGTAGTCTCATCTGAAATTTTCATTTTCTAAACCCTTTCAGCACCCCAAAGACTGCAAAATGAAACACACAGATTTAAAAAATATCATTGTCCATCTTCCACTCAGGGTTAAAGACAACGTTTTTTCACTGCTTATTTAATGCTCAGTAAATGCAAAAATTGCTATGATAGAATACCCTAATTAAGAAAGGACATTTTCTATACTTCTGAGACTCAAAACTGTTGTAGGATGCCACTTTTACAGGACTGAACATCTCAGTTCAAAACTGACTTTGCAGCCTGAGTGCCACTGAAATGAAACAATATTTAGGATCCAAAGCAGATCCCAAGCCTCATGAAGAGACACAACATCCCACCCCTCAGGCAAAACTGGCCAACATGTAGGAGTTCTATTCTGTGATAGTTCAGGGGATTTTAGTTTGTTTTCAATTCAGATTACAAGAAAAATAACCTTTTTTAGAATTTATTACCCACAGAGCACATTTAGCAAGAAAACTAAATAATGACTTAAGAAACATGGCATCTTGATGCTTCTAAGGTGAAGTTGGTCTCTCTTGACCTCTCTGCTGCTGCATTTGATCTGAATCAGTTCTTCCCTTATCCAGGTGCAAGATCTCATCACAAACCTGCAACTGTGCTCACCCTTCAGTGGGAAGCATCATGTCCCCATGCTACCCACCTACCTATAGAGGAGCCACCCCAAAATCTTAGGTGCTCAGCAGCTGTGACACACCATTCATGAACACAGTATGCAGTCCTGGAGGATTTATCCGAGCATTTCCAGGCACGATGCTGTTGCTCTGTAGTCCCTGGGCCCCTAGTATGCTACAATATATCCAAAGCATTGTAAGTCACGCATTGTTAAAAAACCTGCTTTGCAAACATTTTTTCCTCCAACATTGCTTCTCAAAAATCAAATTCAGAATGAAAACAGAGTTGTTAGAAATAATCAATCGTATTTTAATTAATCAATTATATTCTTAGAGCACGTGGACAAATATTCAATATGTAAAAATCTGCGATATTTGGTTAAATAAGAAAAGATAAAAAATAATGACATGTTTATAAAATAAGAAGTGTTGGGATATTATACTATTTTTTAATGAGGTCTAGGGAGTGTAGCTAGGAATACCAAAGATAAATAATAGCTACATGACATCTAGGTTTGCATAATCAATGCATGTTTCTTCAGCATGTTTTCTTGTTAGGGTTTTCAGCCAGAATATATTCCCATTTTAAGTACCAATTTCCCATGGAATTATTTGAAGTAGAAAATGCATGATACAAATTACTTCCTCTAAAATTATATCACATCCAGGCTAGATGTCTTACCTATTAGCAAGCATAAATACAGCAATATATATGCATGGGCATGTCATTCATTTTATTGAATTCTTAACCAAGCTTTCTATGCAACTAATGTATATTGTTAGCAACATTCATGCAGGCATGTTATAGTAGCTCTTTAGGAAGAGACCTGGATGCATTCCAACTTACTTAACCCTTAAAATGTAACTGATTGGCAGGAAAGAATTGTCATTCGCCATCTGTACAAACTACATTAAAAAATTAATTTGGTCAGAAAATAAGATTGGATTTAAATTTCACAGCACACAAGGACAAATAAAGCAAGAGCTGACAGGGTTATGGTGTTGGCCCCATGGGAAGAGTCTCTTAGGGTACCTGGTGGGATTAAACACGTCTTCCTCCTTCCACTCTGCTGCTGGAGCCTGGGGGTGCTAATTTAGGCATGAGATCCATGTAAACAGCATCAACCCCTGCACCCCAGGCTGCAAACAGATGGTCCTGCTGAAGCAGTGCACCCCAAAGGCAGGGGGGAAGACTCTCATTTTTTCGGAAATGAGAATCCTGCTGCAGTCAGTTTGCAAAGCCGAAAATGGCTCCTGATGCTGCACAAACAGTCCCAGCCCCTTCCATGTTGCAATCCACGGGAGCAAGGAGCTACATACTGGGGACAGGACAAGAGTCAGAAGAGAAGACACTGTACAAGACATTCACAGGGGGATGCGGCCCCTTGTAAAGTATCGTTGTGCTCTCATGGTCCCATGTAAGAACAGTCAATTCACACAGCATCCTCAGGCGGCAGCTTCCCTCACTTCAGTGAGATCTTTAAGGATTAATGGTTCCTGCTACATTCCCTGCACTGTGGCTGTTCAGATCCCCCATATGTATTTTAGTATGTAACCCTAGCAGAAGGTCTGGTCATTTCACTTGCAGGAGCACACCTTAGCACTGTCCATATAACTACATGCCTCTTTGTCCTGTTTCATGTGCAGACGCAGAATAGCCATATTACTCATATGTGATTTATTTTTGAGAACAGTGTATTTCTCTTTTCTGAAACGTTTTCCTTTTTCTTTTTTTTTTTTTTTTTTTTTTTTTTTTTTTTTTGTCAACTTTCTGCATTGGCAGAGCATCTTGGGATTGAATTTATGGGTATGGACCAATCATTCCTTTTAGCCTGAAGATTTTAGAGCCTGAGAGATAAACACCCTCCCCGTCTTTTTTTTTTCCTCCACCTCCCCTTTTCAATTCCTAACCAATTTCTTTATGCTTTAGAAGGGATCATACAGCTATAACAACAACCCTTGTCAACATGTTAATTGAGATCAGCTCAGTAAAATAGTAATAGTGGTAGGATATTCCAAACCTAAGGAGTTCTGGGAATTAATGGAGCAATCCAAACAGTGTGTATTCATTCTTCTGAGATGTAATTTTGACTAGTTCTGACATTTGCTTTTGCTAGGTTTCTGTTAGGGTTTCCAGATGTTGGAAACACTGTAAGCACTAAGCAAAACAACTAAGTCATCTATTAAAAAAAGACAAGTTATTATAATCCCTTAAAATTATGCAAATTTACAGTTTTGATCTCTGGTTTCCAAGTAAAGTTTTATGTCTTATGTATGTAAATCAGATACATATCATAGAATCACAGAATCGTGGAATCACTCGGGTTGGAAAAGACCTCTGAGACCATCGAGTCCAACCGTCAATACACATATATATAAGTGTAAATGATACAAATATATACATTCATTTCTTGGGGTGTAAATGAAAAGTGAAACTGAAAATTATTTAGGAACTTAAGCAAATGTTTACAGCTAGACTCTAAATCCTCAAGTCAGCAAATATATTCAATATTTCTAATATCAAACTCATATCGCACCCAACCATGAACATAGACAGTTGGTACTATTTTTTACAATTCATCTTAAATGTACTAGAACTAGATTTTGTAAGTCGTCTTCACTTATCAGACTAATGTTTAGTAATCAAGTGTGCAAATATTGCATGTCTTGAGTAGGCTAACTTGGAATTCAGGTCAGTTTTAGTTTGGAATCTCCTAAAATTGCTTGCAAAGTCATGATTTTCACACAGTTTTAGTTAATAATATTACTAAAAATGCCCCCAAAAAATGTCATTGGCTTAAGCTGTGAACTGCAAAAATCACATTACAAGCTGAAATTTAAAAAATCTTGCACACCACCATTTATTATAATTATCACAATTAATATTAATTCTCATAAGAACTAGACTGTAGCAGAAGATATACAGCTACTTTAAACTATGAGCAGTTAAATTAAAATCCTTTTAAAAACTGACTTTCAAATATTGCTTTATGTAGGAAATTACATCAGCTAAGCCATCTCTTGGAATTAAATTATTTTTAAAATCCCCAGAAACCTGTTAGAAGAAAAATTTTAAAACAGGGCAAATTTAAGACCATATATAGTATCAATCATCTATAAATTAGGGTGATGTGAAATTAATTTCATAACGTATATGTTCAAAAGTCTTCACATAGAGGAATTCAATATCATGATTTAAGTCTCATGTTGATTTGATTTTTCTAGCATTCTGCAGAGGAAAAGAAATTGGATTCAAATTATTTTTAATACTTAATAGTATAAAACCTTTTCTAAATTCTCATTGCACATACATTTGTCTAAGGACTTCTCCCCAAGGCTGCTATTAATGTTTTTCAAGCAAATTTGATGAGCATTGCAAATATAGCATATGCTTTTTCACTGGGCATCATTAACCAGCTCTGTAAATGTTAACATCTGTCAGAGACAGAAGGCAGTTTTGAGGCAAGACCTAGTATAACCACCAGCACCCCACAGGAGTTCTGTCCCTGCTTCACAAAACTGTTCTGGCCTTAAACAGGAGCTGAGGATCATTCTCAAGGCACCACACTGCCTGCAGAGCCATGGTCAAGTTCCCCATCTCTTTCCAGCCACCAGTATCCCCTGTCACTTGCAGCAGCCTCTGCAGGACACCCAGGTGTACCCTAGTCAGACACCGCTGTCCCAGAAAGGGAGACTCTGGCAGATGTGAGCAGAGCCACGTTTACATGGGAACTTGCCGGTTTGGTGAGCAACACATGCTTGTACGCATGTACCTTTCAGGCAGCTATTTCCCACATGGCTTGAGGGAGGGCATGGGAGTGCTGCTGTTCATACACATCAAGACAAGCTGGTTTGTCCTGAGGGCTTCTTTTTGAAGGGTGTTTGAAGAAGTTAAGGCAATGAAAGCAGACCCAGGAGATTACCTCTCCATACCCCTCAAGACTTACAGTCCAAGCAGATGTGTTGGTATGGGGAGTGTTGCTCAGGGCTGCATGCACAGCGTCTGCTTCCTCACTGCACCCCCCTCTCCTACAGTAGGTGAGAGCCCAGGAGCATCCAACACACACAAGTGGCAAGCCTCAATCCACTAGCAGCCTTAGGAAGGCCATCACCAACCAACAACCCAGCTCATCTGCAACAGCTTCAGACTAAAGTAAAGCTCATGGAAGTCGTGCCATTTTCCCCCAAGTATAAACAACCAAGCAGAGTTTCCACTGTTAATTAATCTTCTTCCTCCTCTCCCTTACCTTCCAAGAAAAATGGGTTGATACGTCATTCATTTTGCTTTCACAAGCTGACAGCATGACCAAAAAAATAATTCAAAGCCTTTCAAATTTGCCCCTTAATTGCTTAGCACGGTTCTCTTGTTCCCTATGACATCCTCGTAATACACCATTTCCATGGCTAACTAATAAGCGCTTTCAGAAGAGGCAAAAAACGGAAGGGAATCAAGTGCCACTAACTAGCCTAGGTGAGGAGTTATGCTGTATGAGAAATCCCTTCACACTCTGCTTCAGCCTTTTTTTTTCTCTCTCCAAGCATTTCTTCACTCTGTCTTTGCTAGTATCAAGCATGCTGTGCCAGGCTTGCAGTTGACTTCTCAACTCTTTAGCTTTGTCTTTTCCTGTATTTCACCTTCCTCTTTTTCTCTTTCTCCTGGTTTGGAGTTTCAGCCTTTTCTTCTTTCCCTTTGTTGAATTTCTGTTCTTGGAGTTGTATTTTTGTTTTCCTTAATACATTTTTGCAGTTTTACCAAACTTGTTCACTCCCTCTTCCCCCTTGTTAATAATTGGTGCTATTAATTTTGTCTGACAGTGCTGGTGTTTTGGTTTACAGTGGGTTTGGCTTGTAGGACAAATTTATTCCATGATAAGGTGCATTGTATCAGAGAAATGATCTGTTGCATGGAATATTTGCCATTCGCCCACAGCAACTTTAACACTAAAACAGATATGCCCAGGAAATACATTGAAGGAATGGCTGCTCCCCTTCAGTGGGGAGCATTTCTTCCTAAACTGGCATGGCATTTATGACAGCACATGCCTGAGCTTGTACAGAGGATCATGGCCCATGTGAGGGATTGTTGTGCATCTCTGTACCTCCTGGTGAATTGCCCCATAGGCCTTTTGTGTTCGTGTAAGTCTTTTCTAGCAGGAATAACACTGGCATTTATCCCAAACATAGTGCAGAGCTGTGTGGATTTTATTCATTCATTTATTTTTAATCACCTGCTGACATTCTAACTGTGGTAAAAATTGCAGTCCAACCTAAGGCCACCCTCCAGTCTGGATCCTCCAGGGCAAGTTTTCTGGACTGCCTGCTTAGTAAAAAATGATACTTGAAAAGATCTAGACAGGTATTTTTTTATTAAAATCAGGAATGCAAATCCACATGCATGAAGTACCAAGAGAGAACATACCTCTGTTTTGGCACTCCTTACATAAAGTTTCCCTTGCATGACATGCAGCAATGCTCTTTGCCAAGCATGAGCAAGGCTGGGATGCATGGATAGCTCAAATCCAAACATCATCAGTGGTACTAACATCTTTCTGACAGTGAACTATCTCCATGAATGAGATCGGTAACAAGTTTTCATCAGTGAGCAGCTGCCAGTCTAGATAGGGCAGTTCCTTTGTTGGACAGAAAGAGATGCAAACAGAAACAATCATTTCTCTGATACAGGCCACTGTTAATTGGTTTTTTTAATTGTATTTTGGAGGACCACTGGAGAAATAGTCAGAATTTTATAACCACATCACAAAACCTCTCTTCTTTTCCACTGGTGATATAATTACAAGCCAAGCTCATGTTTCAAATATAGAACAATATTTTGAAATCTTTCCTGTAAAGACAACTGAGATATAAATTGACATGGGGTGCAGAGAGACATTGAATATGAAAACAATCCAACAATCAAATAAAGGTAATAAAAAGATAAATTTCTCTTAAGACCCATAAAATTGGCCTTCATTCCAGCTGTCTTTGCAGAGGAAATCTTCCATTATTTGCAAATTCATGTTATTACCTTAGTGTATTGCATTTTTATTTCCAGCATATGCTGAGTGTTTGTTAATTGTGAAGTTGTTTCTTACATACTGTTCTTGTTGACTTAGTCAAAGAAGCAAACAGACAAACAAACAAAAAATTACTTTTGACTGTAATTGTACAGATAATTTCTCATTCTCAGTAACGTACTAAGAACTTATGTTGTATTCCTGTTCTCCACACAGTCAATAATGAGTATGGCTGAAGTGTTGCAGCTGTGTTTTGGTGTGGCTGTGTGAATCTGTGCAGTGGTTTGTAGCATGCAAGCTGTTGACTGTGTGCTTCTTTCCTAGCCATCCTCCATGTTGTGACCTTCTGTGTTTTTATCCCTTTCTAGAAGCTGAGGAACTATACCAGAAACGGGTGCTGACCATAACTGGCATTTGCATTGCTCTTCTAGTAGTTGGCATCATGTGTGTGGTGGCCTACTGCAAAACCAAGTAAACTTTTCTTTCTTTTTTATACCTGTGGTTGTTGGTCAGGGCCTTCCCAGTTGACTGTAGCTTCTACTTCTCTAAGAATAAGATTGTATGCGGGTTTCTCCACACCTGAGCTGGAGGGACAAACCTGTGACCAAGCTGCTCTGGTCCAAACTAGAACGGTGCAGATCTCCATGTCCATCGACAGTGAAAAAATAAGACAGATATTTGAAAAAAATTTTCTGCCCTTCGAATATGACTTGAGTAAATTTCATCAACTTGCAATTCTTTGTCTATCATCCATTCCAGCTGGTTTCCCCAGCTGGAAATGAAAAAACCCCAACACTGGAACCATATTGCTCTCCAGTAGTAAATTTTATGTATCAGCCTCTTTTTTTTATACTTCAGGAAAGATTAACCATGCTAAAAGTTACTGAACACCAAAGGCCAAAGAACTGCATGTGAAAGTACTCCCCATGTGAAAATAGGCGGTTAAAGGCTCTGTAAATTACTGGGGGTGACTCAAACATGCATGAGGCACTCTGGACCATAAATTACACTGAACATCACAGGATTTATGCTACCAAAACTTCTGGCTACTCATATAAATCTCCTCACCAAGACACAGAAAACCCTCATCATAAATCTTCCACGTTTATATAAACCTCATTTACTTTTACAGGGCCTGACTGGCAGTCAAGAAGTTGGTTTTCCTTGTAAGAGCCACCAATAATGGATGCATTAAAAGCAGGGGAGTGGGGGAATCATTTGCCCCCCTCAGTGACCATCCAGCCACACATACATGCTTCTCCCACCCACAGCCACTGACAGTGGTCAGTGTGGAATGACTGAAATAGTAATAAACAATCAGATCGATTACTGCTTCTAGAAATGACAACTGGCAAGCCAGGGCAGCTGAACATCTTTTCTCATCCAAAGTTCATTGAAATCAGTCAAGATATCCCCATGAATTTCAGCAAACTTTTAGTGAAGGTCCTGAATTATGGTTTCCTATGTAAAGAGCCCCTAGAATCCATCAGGAGTCTGGATGCTTTATCACAGTTTGTCCTAGATGACAGCAATCACTGCCAGCCAAAACTGAAAAGTTTTCAAATATAGCTGAGGAGGATGAAAGTAAGCCAGTTCATGGCCCTCCAAATACAGCAGTGATGCCAGACTGCTATCTATGAGATGTTCCTTGCATGCTCTTTCCTCATAACAGGAGAAGAACCAGAAACTGTGGGTAATCCTGGAATAGTGTTAGGAGAACATACTAAATAAAATGTAATGACTTACATTTTGTGAGTCTCCTTGTGAGAGATGCTATTGGTCAAATGTTACGGCAGTGTGTTCAGACAGACTCTTAATTCAGAGATGCATCATTTGCAAGTCATTTACGTAAAGGGAAAGACTTCTCAGAATAAGGGAAGTACACTTTAGCTTTCCTATTTTTCATTCTTCTCAGTTTCCTGGAGTAATTTCTTAAGTGAACCTTCTTTGTCTTTAAGCTTTTTTAGTTAGTGTCCTTTCACTAGAGAAGAAACAGCACACAGGGAAGCATGCAAAATGCAATTGCATTGATCACTGAAGGTGGGAAGTAATGCAGTTTCGTTGGGATAGATACTGGGGCAATATGCAAAGATCTCAGACCTATCTATGGATCATAAACTCAAATTCCTTCTAAAACCAACTTTCTCTACTAAATAGGGGACTGGAGTTGTTCTCAGCTCCCAGGATCTCCAAGGTCTCATGAAATTCAGTTCAAATTCAAAATTCAAGTCCTCTGAAATTCAGTTAGACCCTTGTCTGTGTTGCCTTTCAGCCCAGGCATGTCTTTGGGTAACTGCTCAGATATCTTCTGGTACTTCACTCTCCATACACCTTAACCACCCTTGTGTCCTAAGATAATGCCTGGTTATCCTTCAAAAACAGTACCCACATGGACCAGTGACTGTGTCCTGCTGAGCATTTCCAGGGCAGCCATGTCTGCTTATACCATTCATATGGAATGACATACATTAACTGTCCTTTATTATCCAGGCACATACACACAGAGAAAATATGTAAAATGCAGTGTATCAACCCCTGCCTTTTTTGTTTTCAAGCTTTCCTAGCTATCAAGTTTCAACATATTTCTTTTTCCTTCCCCTCTCCTTTTTGGAAAACTTGGAATAGTTCTCCTGTGTTCAAAACAGGATTGAAAAGGGTTATATCTTATTCTGTCCTAGCCTGCCAAAACTCTTTGCACTTCTGTGTAGGGCTTAGGGAATTGTGTGTATTTTCGCTCTTGCCACAGCCAAGGTCATAAGCACTCTGCACTGCATTGGAGCCTGCATCTTCCCTTCATTTCCCTGGATTCTGCGGAAGGATGGTGGAAGTTGTCCAGTACAATCAGACAAAACTGGGGAATATTGCTAAATTAAGTCTGAAATTGAAAAGCTCTTTCTCCAGTTACTTGTTTTGGTGTTCTCTTTAGTGAGTTCTGCATGGCCTTCACAGTGCCAGGTTTTGTGCTGTAAGTTTTGTTACTGGCACCTTGTAAGGATCTCCTGAAAAGCTCTGTTTGGGAGAGCTGGAAAGACTAGCAACTAGGAAAAGAGCAGCTGAGGACAGGGCACAGTAGAAACATCCAAGTCATCCAGAGACCATGCTATGCAGCACATGTGACTGATGGATGGATCCACTGAACACATTAACAGGCCTGGCATCTATCTGAAAATCATTGGATTCAAGAGTTAAGCTGATGTTGCTGTCAGCTTCCAGAGCAGACAGGATGTCTGCAGACTTGGGCATACGTCACTCACTTTGGATTTTGGGGACTTCCTTTGCACCCTTAACTTCTTTAATACATCATTGTACTTGGGGTGCATTGTTGAGATAAGGGATGAATCCCACAAAAATATCGACTAGCTGCCATATCACAAAAATAATGGAAGGTACCATATTTTCCAGTAGCTGTAAGTACACCTCAAGGCAAGGCCACCTTTGCTACCTATGGTGGATTGAGAAGCATAATGCAGTGGGCTGTCAGAAACATGGCTGTGGCTATGGTGAGGATGTTCACAGAATCACACAGAATCACAGAATATTAGGAGTTGGAAGGGACCTCGAAAGATCATCTAGTCCAATCCCCCTGCCACAGCAGGATTCCCTAGACCAGGTCACACAGAAGCGCGTCCAGACGGGTTTTGAATACCTCCATAGAAGGAGACTCCACAACCTCTCTGGGCAGTCTGTTCCAGTGCTCTGGCAACCTCACTGGGAAAAAATTCCTACGTGTATTCAGACGGAATCTCCTAAGCTTCAGCTTACAGCCATTGCCTCTTGTCCTGTCACTGGGCTTCACTGAGAAGAGCCTGACCCCATCCTCCCGACACACACCCTTCACATATTTAAAAGCATAGATGAGGTCACTCCTTCCCCCTCCCTTCTGAGTGCTGAAAAGACTCCTAAGATGAAGCATGGATTAGAAATGGCTTCCCTCTTCCTTGTACTTTTTCCCATCCATCTGAGGCCGGCAGACTCCTGGAAGGGTTCCCATGCATCTTTCCCCCTCTGCAGGTCCTCACAGCTCCAGCTGCAATTAGACCTGCGGTCTTCAGAGTTACTCTGAGGTCTTGTAGTGGTGGGGAAAGTGCTGGCAAAAAAAGTGGTGTTATTATCATGATCATCAACATGCTGAAAGGTGCAGCTGCTTTCTCTTTGTTTATTTAAATTGTTTCTGTGTTTTGCTCACAGGAAGCAGAGGAAAAAGTTGCACGACCGCCTTCGGCAGAGTTTGCGCTCAGAAAGGAACAATGTGATGAACATGGCCAATGGGCCACACCACCCCAACCCACCACCGGATAATGTCCAGCTGGTAAATGTAGGTTTCACTGCCCACATTTCAACTTAGGTTGCCAGTGCCACAGCAAAGCTCATTCCCCAGCTTTTAAAATTGTACGTGCCACATGCTGGTGACTGAATTTTCTTGACTTTCTCCACTCAAAAACAATTAGGGACTTTTCAAAAACTATGCAGTAAAATCAGATATGTTTCTGCAGATGGCCAGTTTACTGGGGCATGCCACAGTGCTGCAGCTGTGACTGTGATTCCAAGACACTAAAACCAAGAAAATCACCTCAGGAAAAAGCACTAATTGCTCTATGGCATGGCAAAGTGCTGTAAAGATCAATTTCTTTAAACACACAGGTCTTGTTCCTACTGTACTTGGCCTGATGGTTTGTTAAGTAGGGACAGGCCCCTCAGAACAGGTATGTGACAAGAACTCTGTGGTGAAAGTCTGAATTAAGATCTCACCTTGGGCAGTAGCAGTGGCTGGGACGGACACTCCACCAGCATTCTCCAGCCATTTGTCGGAGCAGAGTTACTCCCCAGCGCTCACAGTGCCTGTAGCTGCTTCCTCAACTCCTTCCTTTCCCAGGGAAGCCTGGTGCTCAGAAGGAATATCAGCTTCCTGCCACCTCAAGCCATCATCACTCCCCAGCTTCACCATCACTTTACATATTCACAGCAGCTTGTTGCAGGGGTGAGCCCTGGCTCTGCTAAGCCAATGTCATTGCTCCCACTGAACTTGGTTAATGCCAAAACATTTTTTCAGAACAACTCAGCTTCCAATATTTCCTCTCAAAAGACCTAAATCCAAGGTCAGATTATTAAGAGAGAGGAAACCAGGGTTCCTCACTAAGAAAAATGAAGAATATCAGCAATAACAGTGAAGGGGTTTATATGAAAGCTGTGCAGGACTGTGGGCATTGCACATCTCCAGCCCCATCCCAGGAGGCTTTGGCCCACAAATCATCCCCTGATGAATAGGTCTGCCCTGGCCGCAACCTTGGGTTGAAAATATCCAGTTCCTGCCCAGACTCTTATCCTGCAGTGAACAATTTGTACTGCTAACTACTGCTGTCTTCTCCATCAGAGAACAGTATTTTTGTTGTATCTGGTAGTAAAGGAGGGACTGCCTTTCCAGGTCTCAATCTATGAAGAATTCTCATTCCCTTGTTAAATACATATGTTGTTTATAGCCTTACTGGGATACAGATCTTCGCTAATTTCCTCATTTGTTTCCTTCCACTTAAGAGTTTGATGGGATATGTATACACAAGTATACATGAATGTGCTCAAGTGTGACAGAGTGCTTTCTGCCTCTACTTAAGTGACGAAGTTTGTGCTTTGGCCTGTGTAAAAAAAATGCAGCTTGCAGTGGGAAAGGGGGAGAATTGGAAATTATATCTACAAATATGCTGTGAATTACAGTTTGTGAACCTGAGATTTGTCTGGTTTGTTTTTTTTTCAGCAGTTTGTTTCAAAAAACATAATTTCCAGTGATCATGTCATTGAGCGAGAAACAGAAACCTCATTTTCTACAAGCCACTACACCTCAACAACACATCATTCTGTGACAGTCACCCAGACACCCAGCCACAGGTACTGGAGGGGGAAAGCAAACAGCACCTGTTTGCTGTTGTAAAACTGAAGAGATGTGTAGAAAAATAAACCCAGAAAAATCTAGGCTCCCTGCTTTTGTTTAAGATTAACAATATTCGATGTCATGTCACCTAACTAATTACTTTCCAGGAATTCACAAAGAGCTTTATTGACTAAATGGCATTCCAGTACTGTTACCGTGAATTTTAGTATATGCAAACTGCTAAATCACTTACAGTTCTTGTGCCTGGGAAGCCCTCCTGCCTCTCCTTTTATCCACACATGCAAAATTGTCTTGATGTATGTGGATTCATATAATTCACAAAATCCTGCAGCCCCAGTTACCAAACCAAAAGTTACACTGCACATCCCAAGTGGCAACAGAACCTTTCCTTTCCCCTGCCTAATCTTTTGCTCATCTGCATTTGCCACCAAAGCACTCTCTCAAACTCTCTTTCCTTCTTCTCCTTTACTGATTGTAACTATTCAGCTGGAGTAACGGCCACACTGAAAGCATTCTCTCTGAAAGCCACTCGGTTCTTGTCAGCTCTTCTATGGAGAACAGCAGGCACACCAGCCCAGCAGGGCCCCGGAGCCGCCTCAGTGGCATCAGCGGGTCACGGGAAGCCAACAGCTTCCTCCGGCATGCTAGAGAGACTCCTGACTCCTACCGAGACTCTCCTCACAGTGAAAGGTAGGACATACCACCTCACTGCTTTCAGCTGGCAAGGCCTGGCATTCCCAGGTGGTTTCAAAGCTTGGGAAAATGGGAGGAAACCCAACAGTGCACCCATTCATGTATGGCATACATCTCCTCATTACTAAAGTTAGAGAATTTGGAAGTAGTTTAAAGGCTACCAGAAACACTTCTTCCCTCCTGCTTCTGCTGGACTTGTTCCTAATAGCCAAAATTTCACATTTGATAAGCTCCACTGAAGTAATCTGTCAGAAATTTCTATTATAAAGTAAAAATGGATTTTTGCATAATTATCAGTTTCTTAGAAGAAACAAGTGAGAAAATAGAGGGCTTTTGTAAGACACAAAATGTGGGGAGAAAGAAGTATATTAGTTCATAGGAGGAGGTCACTAAGGACTCCTAAACAGTGTGGGCATTCTGCTGCCATCTACTTTCTGGGGGATTTTAACTCCTAAACTTATTGTCTCAAAATCGCAGAATCACAGAGGTTGGAAGAGACCTCTAAGATCATCAAGTCCAACCATATCTATCACCAACATACCACTAAACCATGTCCCCAAGCACCACATCTAAAAGTTTCTTAAACACCTCCAGGGATGGTGACTCCACCACCTCCCTGGGCAGCCTATTCCAAGACTTCACAACCCTTTCTGTAAAGAAATTTCTCCTTATATCTAACCTAAACCTCCCCTGCTTCAACTTGAGGCCGTTTCCTCTCGTCCTCTCATTGTCGACCTTGGAGAAGAGACCTACCCCCATCTCGCTACAACCTCCTTTCAAGTAGTTGTAGAGAGTGATAAGGTTACCTCTGAGTCTCGTCTTCTCCAGACTAAACAACCCCAGTTCCCTCAGCTGCTCCTTGTAAGACTTGTGCTCCAGACCCCTCACTACCCTCGTTGCTCTTCTCTGGACTCATTCTAATGCCTCTACATCCAAAACTGAACACAGTATTCTAGGTGTGGCCTCACCAGAGCTGAGTACAGAGTGATAATCACTTCTCTGATCCTACTGGTCACAATATTTTTGATACAGGCCAAGATGATGCTAGCTTTCTTGGCCACCTGGGCACACTGCTGGTTCATACTCAGTTGACCATCAACCAGGAGCCCCAGGTCCTTCTTTAACAGACAACAATCCAGCCACTCTTCCGCAAGCCTATAACATTGCATGGGTTTGCTGTAAGACCAGGCACTTGACCATGGTGAAGCTCACCCCATTGGCCTCAGCCCAATGATCCAGCCTATCCAGGTCCCTCTGCAGAGCCTCGCTACCCTCAAGCAGATCAACACTCCCTTCTGTCTTTGTGTCATCTGCAAACTTACTGAGGGTGCATTCAGTCCCTTCATCCAGATCATTGATAAAGATATTGAACAGACCTGACCCCAACACCGAGCCCTGGGGAACACCACTGGTGACTGGCCGCCAACTAGAATGAACCCCATTTACCACTACTCTCTGGGCTTGGCCCTCCAGCCAGTTCCTTACCCAGCGAAGAGTAAACTTGTCTAAACCATGTGATGCTAGCTTCTCCAGGAGAATGTGGTGGGAGACAGTGTCAAAGGCCTTAATAAAGTCCAAGTAAATGACATCCACTGCATCCCCCTTGTCCACTAGGCAGGTTACATTATCATAAAAGGAGATCTCTTTCAAAAATTCCCCTTGACACTTTATTAAATAAAAACAAGGAACACAAAGTCCAAGCCAGAAGAACACAGGTCATTAAGTGGGTAGAAATAAAGCTGGTCAGGAGTTTTCCAACAAAGTAACTTTTTCTCTGAAAAAGCTGGTTTATCAGTACTGTGGGCTGTCCCGTAGTGCATCAGCTGCAATAATAATTTGACTGAAAAACTCTTCTCAGCTTTAAGATAGAATTTTATCTCAAGAGAAGCAAAAGAAACACTGAGAAGAAACAAGACTAGTCAGGGGTCTGGAAAACAGGCCTTATGAGGAGAGGCTTAGGGAGCTGGGCTTGTTTAGCCTGGAGAAGAGGAGGCTGAGGGGAGACCTTATCGCTCTCTTCAGCTACTTGAAAGGCCATTGTAGGGAGGCAGGTGTTGGCCTCTTCTCCCTTGTGACTAGTGACAGGACTAGAGGGAATGGGCTTAAGCTGAGCCAGGGTAGGTTTAGGTTAGATATTAGGAAGAATTTCTTTACTGAAAGAGTGGTTAGATATTGGAATAGGCTGCCGAGGGAGGTGGTGGAGTCACCATCCGTGGAGGTTTTTAAGAAGAGGATTGATGTGTTTCTTCAGGGGATGATTTAGGGATAAGAGTAGTGTAGGGCTATCGGTTGGACTAGATGATCTTGAGGGTCCTTTCCAACTGTAATGATTCTGTGATTCTGTGAAGACATTTAAACAGAGTTTTTCTCCCAGAAATCAGAGGAAGAAGAATAGGACTACAAAGGGTTACTGGACCAATTCTCTGAGCATTGTGAAACCACAAGGGATTTGATCTTATGGGATGTCCATAATGTCAGAAATGCAGCCAGGCAATCCCCAAGGAGACTGAGTTGTGTAGGACACACATAGTGGTTTCCAGGAAAATGAATGTGCAACGAAAGCAAAAGCCATTTCTGTGATACTTTATCTGCTACACAAATAACTGCGTAACACCAGGATAAGGCAACACAACTGAGGGCACTCTGGATAAACCCTGTAGGATAACTAAGAATAATTAACAGGCTCTCTTCTTATAACACAGTTATCAGTTATTTACCATAGAATTTGATTTCATGATATGTGGCTTATATGACATAAACAGCTATGGCCCCAATCCAGCAGAGAACTTCAGCAAGATTAACTTCTAATTGTGAAAGTAGCTCTGTTGAAATCATTGAGATTACACATGGGTGTAGAGCTCAGAGTATGCTTAAGTGCTTTGCTGGATCAAGACCTATATCAGTAAATACTGCATTGCCTCCTGCCTGGGAACTGCCTAGGGTGCACAACCACATGCAATCACCATCACATGATTGTGAGTGTTACAGTTTGGTAGCATATTTGGGCATCTCTGTGTAAGAAGCAAATACCATTCACACTGTCTTCTGCATTGCCTGAGACACCTGGAGCATTATTTTGATATGAGCTGGCTAGATTTTTTTTTTTTCCTGAGGGAAGAAGGAACATATGCCTTTCCATTTCGATGAGAAGAAAGCAAGCATTCCATCAGTTATTGTGTTTCTTGAAGATTGTGCTGCAGTTGAAAGCAACATTTCTGTGATGATTCAGCAGGCATTGATGGCCTAGCCTGTGCCTGAAACAGCTGTGAATTTGCAATGAAGACGATAGTTCCCTGGGCATTAAATTAGACCTCATCTATTTCTAGCAAGCAGGAAATATGTGGCAGATTATTTTTGAGATGAACTGCATGTATGTATGTGTATATAAGGGGTAAAATGAGAGTTATTTGCAACTAAAAATTACTCTGAAACATAGAGGAATGTACGAGCTGACAAATTACTTCCTGAAGCCATCAAATATTGCTGTGCTGTGAATTGGACAGCAATCTCCCTGTCTCCCAGCTACTTTACAATTTTGAAATAAGATAGAATGGAATTACAAGCGGTTCTTTTTCTTTATCCCTTTCCTTTGGTGGATCCCATGCCCTGACACCTGTTTACACAAGCATATATTCTATTTTTTTTTCTACTTCTGTGTTTTAGAAAGTCCTTAGCCATCTTACAGGAGAGAGGATCAAAAAAATGCCATCTCTGCACAAAAGGCAGGACTGTATGATGAAATTGGCAGCATGTAACTAGTTAATGCTTGTTGGCTGGCTGTGGATACAGTCTGATTCCCTTTCACTGGACCAGCATGGTTTACCTCTTGTTGGATCACCTTTTAAATTTTGTTTTGGGATGGGCTAGAGCTGCATGTGTTCAGCTGCTGTGTCTCATCTCAAGGACAGCAGCTTGTTAGCATTGTCCCACTATAGTGTGGGGCAATATACCAGAAATAATGTGAATGCACATCACCCCAGTATGAGTAACTTGACACTGATATGGAATTGTGCACAGTACACTGAATACATTTAATTAAGCGCATTAACTGAACCAGTTTAGCTAAAATCCAATGTGTCAGGAAGATGTGTGTCCAACATTGTACCAGCTGGCTAAGTAGAAAGGCTTCAGTTTTTCCAACAATGCCTATTTTAAAATGTGAAATGGATGAAAAGCTCACTTAAGGAAGGAGAAATAATTACTGCATTCATCCAATGCACAGACCTATTAAAAGCTCTCTGCTCTCACTAGCAATAAAGCCAATTAATTCCCATGCATAACACCAGGTTTGTTTTTCTTGTCTCTGTTCCTCAGCTGATGTAAATCAATGTGGTTCTACTGAAGCCGATTTACTCTGTTACACATCTGTTCAGGATCTCTCCTGGTTTCTCTTTTATCCAATACCTCTGTTTTAATCAGGTGCAATATGTGCAGCTAAGTTATAAGTTGGATAAGTAGGTTGTATTCAGTTTTATTTTGGTAATTTCAGACTCAAATAAGTAAATCACTAATGAAAGACTAAATAAGTTAGTCAATCATAGCCTTATCACTTGTCTCAATGGACATGTGTAAGAGATGGAGCTTAGAACGATTTAAAATTTGGACTGTCCTGGTTTGGGTTAGAATGTGCTGGTTTGAGTTAGAACAGAACTAATTCTGTTCAGTTATTTTACTGTCTAAAAGTATTCCATCCCATATACATCATATTCAGTATAAGCTGGTGGGGGGTCTGCTCCCCCTTGCTAGAGCTACCTGCTAAACTTCCCCTTTAAGACCTGAAGTTCGGGCATTCAAGGACCCTGCCCTCAGGGGGGAAACTGAACTCCGGAGGTTTGGGGCTTGGTGCTAGTAGCTGAATGGGTGGAGCTGCTGGGACTCGAGTCTGTTCGGACTTGTAGAAGGGAGCTGAGCGCATGGCTGCCTGGGGAAGGTGTGCTCAGGTGGGAGCTGGTACTGGGAGATCCTGGCACCGGACGTTTTGCTGAAGCTACTGTGGTGATGTAGTTATCATAGAAAGGGGGAGTTGGGCTCGGCATTGGGTCCTGTATATATTTATATATGTTTCATTTAACATTGTTATTATTATCAAAGTAGTTTTAGTTTTATTTTTCCAATCCAGAAGCCTCTCCATCTTTATTGTCCCCTATCTCTTCCAGCTGGGGGGGAAGGGGGTAATAAAAAGCATCTGCCGTGGGTCGGCTCAGCCTCTACCCGCGACAGGACACAGATGAAATTCATGCAGGTGAACTTGAGAACAAAAGCAAAGCTAAACTATGAAAAACGTTGTGCTGGGCACCCTGCCTTTGCTAAGGAGGTTTCAGGCAGCTCCTCACCCAGCATGAATCCATTTAACCTCATACAGATCCGCAGAGCGTGGTGGGGGAGTTGCTCTTTACGTGGGAGAGCAA
>VWZX01005302.1:0-10143 GCA_013399015.1 Galbula dea
CACAATGATGTCATCGATGTACTGCAGGTGTTCTGGATTACACCCATGACTATGGATTTATCTCTTGCTTTAACTCTGTATTTCTCTCTTTCTTTAACTCATTAACTTTCTGTTTTAGCTTTTAGGCCAATTTCTTCCTGGGATTTTTTCCAGCATGGGTTTTCTGCAAGTTTCAACTTTGAAAGGAAATTTAGGGCTTTTATGGCGAAAGTTCAGTTTAATTGCTTGAAAAAGTCCTCGTTATATAAGAACAAAAAATGACTGATACGCTATTCTCCCTCCCCCCCCACACATTGGTTATTGAACAAGTCTTCTGGGAGTTAGAAGTTAGTTCAGAGATTCTTGATCTTCTGCCAGAACTATGGTACACTTCCAGTGGGTACATATAACTCTTTAATGCCTAGAATGCATATGTTTGGTTTACACACACCCAGAGTCTAATGTGCGTTATCTGCTCCAAAACTGATTCAGTTTTTTTGCCATAACTTGTGCTAGATTGTTATGCAATAAAGAGCCAGATGCCAACAATCTTAGAAGCAATGCCCCACCTAAATCTGCTTTAGATGAAAGTGCACTTGATAGAAGTATTTCCCTGGACATTCAATCATTTAGCCCACAAATTCAAATAAAGTTTATTCTCTTGATTAAATTACACATAGAAGTCTAGTCAGATTTGTAAAGAAAACTTAGTATACTGATATGCCAGAAAATGAATAAGTTGGAGCCTCTGATCACTGATACAGATTTTACAGCCCTGTGTCGCAGCCCGCGGGAGAGGAGGGTAGGTCCACTCCTGGGTAGAGCCACTGCCTTGCCCCAGCTAGCTGGAGGGCTGCGGCATGCACTTCTGGTCCCAGGAGAGTGAAGACAGGAACCCAGGAACACACAGCTTCCAGCACCGGGGAAGGGTGGACAAGGAGTGAACTTTATTGCCAAAGAGAGAGCTCTTTATATAGGCTCTCTAACAGAAGGTGCTAGAACTTAGGGAGGAGTTTGCAACAAATAAGGGAGAAGAAGGAGGGGACAGCTCCATTCCTGGAGAACAGGGAGGAACTGGTAACCAGGGTAACAAGGGAGGAGTCATACCAAACAAGGGAAGGAGGGATACATTGTTACTTTACAGAACCAGGGAGAAGACCAGTAACAGGAGAAACAGGGGAGGAGTCCAGTAACCGGGGAAACATGGGAGGAGTAAAGGGAGGAGACAAACAACAAGGGGTAAAGGAGGGGAGTTTAAACAGAGCTTTCTAGATTGTTCTTAAACTTCTCATATAATTCAATGCCTCTATCTCCACAATGGTTCCCCGCAGCCCTGGAGCATCATGAATTCCAATAGTGTTACTTCAAATTTATATCATTTAAGTATTGAAAGGCTTATGCCTTATATGCCTGTAAGAATTTTCTGATATTCTCTTGAAAAATATTTACAAATGTGAGTTCTCCTGCAGTTTTATTTAATTATGTGCGGTAGTATGGGGTATGTGGCTTCTGTGCTTTTTCTGAGCCCTAGTTTTCTGATTTTGGGGCTGGATAACTTTGTAATCACGGACTGTTTCAAAGTTCACCAAATGAAAGGCTGCCTGTGCAGCACGGGGAGTTTATTGTCTTTCATGGATGCAGTATTTGCTCACTGACTTTGCTGAGTAACAATGCAGAGTACCAAGACACCGAAGGTAGTGTATCTTAGTTTTTGTTAAATAGTTACAGGTTAAGCATAGAATATAGCATACAAAATCTTAATTCTTCTTACTGTAAAGCAGTATAAACCAAATATTATTCCTCAGAAATCACCCTCTCGAAAAGTCTGTTTACTTGCACTGAATATAATAGGAATTGATCTGAATGTAGGTGGTGCAAATACACAGCATGTTAAAATCAGCTGGGGAAGGAGGCACCTTAGAGCATTGAGGAATACAGAGAACTTTGCTTACAGATCTGTTCAAAACCAGACTCTGGATGATTGACATTACCGTCACATAGCCATGAAACATTTCCTGCACAGACTTATGCTAACCAGAACTGTCTAATTGTTGTCAGAATTCTCAGAGTACACAGGGATGAAAGAAGAGCCAAGAAATGCCAATGCCTCCTTGCAATTAAATCTGGCTAGGGATATTAAGGTGAACAGGAAAGGTTTCTTCAATTATATTGGAGGTAAAAGGAAAATCAGAGAAAATATGGGTCCACTGCTGAATGAGGCAGAGGCCATGGTGACAAAGGATGCAGAGAAGGCAGAGTTACTGAATGCCTTCTTTGCTTCAGCCTTTACTGGTCAGGCCTGCCCACAGGAGTCCCAGGCCTTTAAGGTAACAGAGAAAGTCTGAATAAAGAAAGACTTTCCCTCAGTAGAGAAGGATCAGGTTAGAGAACGTTTAAGTAAACTAGATATCCACAAGTCTATGGGTTGTGATGGGAAACACCTGTGAGTGTTGAGGGAGCTGCCAGAAGTCATTGCTGGGCCACTTTCTATCATCTTTGAAAGGTCCTGCAGAACTTGTGAGGTGTCTGAGGACAGGAGGATAGCCAATGTCACTACAGTCTTCAAAAAGGGCAAGAAGGTGCACCCAGGGAACTACAGACCAGTCAGCCTCACCTCCATCTCTGGAAAGATGATGGAGAAGCTCTATCTGGGCATCATCTCAAAGCATGTGGAGGAAAAGAGGGTTATCCAGAGGAGCCAACATGGATTCACCAAGGGGAAGTCATGTCTGACTAATCTGATAGCCTTCTATGATGGCTATGCACGGATAGGTAAAAGGAGGGTGATTGATGTTGTTTACCTGAAGAACAGATCTCAGAGGGTTGTGATCAGTGGCATGGAGTCCAACTGGAGGTCCGTAATGAGTCGTGTTCCCCAAGGATCAGTACTGGGTCCAGTGCTGTTCAATATATTCATCAATGATCCGGATGAAGGAATAGAGTGGACCTTCAACAGGTTTGCTGATGACAGAAAACAGCCTGACACACGAGAAGGTTGTGCTGCCATCCAGGGTGACCTAGACAGGCTGGAGAGTTGGGCAGAGAAANATGGGGAAAGGTTGAGAGAGCTGGGGCTGGTTAGCCTGGAGAAGAGAGGACTGGGAGAGGGACCTTATCAGTGCTTACCAATACTTACTGGGTGGATGTCAGGAGGATGGGGCCAGGCTTTTTCTAGTGGTGCCAGTGACAGGACAAGAGGTAACAGCCACAAACTGGAACATAGGAAATTCCATCTAAACATAAGGAGGAACTTCTTGACTTTGAGAGTGGCAGAGTGCTGGAACAGGCTGCCTAGGAAGGTAGTGGAGTCTCCATTTCTGGAGACATCCAAAACCTGCCTCAATGCCATCCTGTGCAACTTTCTCTAGGTGAATCAGCTCTGACAGGAGGTTGGACTAGATGATCTCCAGAGGTCCCTTCTAACTCCTAATATTCTGTGATTCTGTGACTCTGTGATTCTGTTGTTCTGTAATTAGGGCTCCTGCTGGGATGTCCAGGAGAAAGGCAGGACTGGATGGCAGACAGATTGGTTCAACTTCTCAAGCCTTATTGCTGTCATGATGTTCATGATTAAAATGTATTTGTAGGCTGCTGTGGGGAACTCTTTGTCTTTGCCCACGGTGTAGAGGAAGGCTGTCCCCCTCTCACAGGGCAGTCCTTTTCCATCTGAATTTGAGGGGTTTGCTTTTCAGCTGAAGGCCAGTTTTATGCTATGTGCACATTAGGTGCTAATACTTCTTCTTTAATGGTCTTATCTAATAGTGTAACTAGCAATTCAGAGATTACCCCAGTTCAAACTTCAAATAATTTTAATGTTTCATTTTTCAGACCATTACAGAGTCTTCAAAAGTCTCTACTTGCTTTATTACGAGTAAAGCTTCTGGGTGAGGATGAAGTAACAACCTATTTTTAAAATCTGTGAACAAAGCTTTTGAATAAAAGAAAATATAACATTAATTTTTTCCCATGATGATAAAGAACTAATTAAAACAAATTAATACATGGTTTTACTTACATTATTTTATGTAAATGTAGTGTGGCTTGCTATGATAGCCAGCACTGGGTGAGCTCTGGAGACATTCAGCCTCTTCTACTGAGGATCTGTGGACTAGTCTGGCTAATTAGTCTTACCCGGGTTATTTTTTTTGCTTCCAACATTTACTTGAGTAAAACACAACTGTTGATTTTAATCTTCAAGGAAATGTAATGAAAAGTAATTAATTCAATGGTTCCTACTGCATGGCTCAGGTACTGCAGACCACACAGTTCATTATCTCTGATGCATAAAACTGAGTTGAATGGTGAAAATTATGGATACCCTCACTGTCTATGTGTCATGGTTTGGGTTAGAACAGAATTAATTCTGTTCAGTAACTGTGTTTTCTAAAAAGTATTCCATGACCACGTGCATAGGGTCGTGTCAGTTTTCCCCCCTCACACACACCTTGCCTGGACTGTCCCTTTAAGAAACCTGAGATTCCTGACTCAAGGACACTGCAAACCGCCCCCCGGGGGCGGGGAGGGGGAAGCTGGGGTAATGCTTCGTTTCTCCGGGGGACTTTTGTTACAGTCAGGACCACGAGGAAGTCGTGCTCTCCTCTTCTCCCTCTGCTGTGGTTTTGGATGCCGTTTTCTGCGTTGCTGCCTGCTTCTGCTCTCTGAGACACATGTGCTAGTTTTTTGGACTGGGAGCTGCTACCGGGGACTCAGGGAAGCTGCTGTGCTGGCATCGGGACGGTTCAGTATTTTGGGTCCTGTATATGTTTATACTTGTTTCATTTATATCTGTTGTTATTATTATTAAAGCAGTTTTTATTTTTTAACTTCCAATCCAGTCTCTCCTTTAACTGCCGTGTGTGGGGGCTGGGAAGAGCCTTTAAACCCACCACACTATGGAAAGCTTTGAGAGGTGACTGTGCTCTGTAGATTCTGACATTGATGAGTGGTTTCTCCTTTCAATCACCTTCTCTGAACCATCTGATGAAATACGTGTACTGCTAGAGGAGAGATTGAAGTTAGTTCCTTTACCAGAGCCTGGGCACCTTGCTTTGCCCCAGCAACACAGAAAGTGGCCCTCACCTGAGACGACGTTAGTGTTAGAGCTAACAGGATCAGCATACCAGATTTTGGGCCAACCTCCCTCATCTCCCAGAGGATTACGGGGAGTGGTCTGTGAACGAGAAGGCTTTGCTGTGCTGGGATTGCCATTAACCAGCAGATATTCCCCTAGGTCTTAGGCCAACAGATAAAAATTCTGAGTGGCCCTAAGTGTCTTTTAGTAGAACAGGAGGTATGAGTGAACTAGAAGTAGATTGTGAGTCTGGGTGTCAAAACTGGTTTCTGTGCAGCAGCTTTTTCTTAGCTATACCCAGCAGATCCTGGGCACAGCTGAGAATACAAAATGGTATAAACATGTTAATGCTGGTAATATTGCCTGTTCTTCTGGTATTTAGCTTCCCTCTTGAAGGAAAGCCAGGTCATTTTTTGATTGTGTTTTGTGTTCTGGATTCTCCTGAGATGCAAATATAGTCAGGTGAGTCTTTGTGATTTGTATTAAAGTGGTGTTACTGAGCGTAAATCAATTTATTTCAATGTAGGAAGTAAGAATCTGAACTCTTACTGCTCTTACTGAATCAGTAAACAGAGGTTAATAAATTGTGCCACTCTGTAGCATTTTTTCTACATATGAGAACCCAGGAAAAACTTTAAAAGTATTTGCATGACATTAAGTATGAGTGAATTCAATATAATTTTAAACTTGCAGTCTTTTAGGTAGTAGTATGGAAGAAAACAGACATTACAGGATTTTTTATTGCAATTCTGAAGCTGAGGACTTGAAACCACTTTTGAGTGACTATGGTTTGCTGTGAAAACAAACGTGTCTGTTGCAGATCAGAGTGATTTTGAAAAACAACCTCAGCAACCGCACAAATGTTACATCTTCAAGAGCTATAAAAAATACATAATCTACAGGAGATCAGAAGTGATCACAAAGGTGAAAAAGAAAGTGAACAAGCCAGGAATGAAAAAGGGTATAGTTTGGCTGGAAACTAAGTGTTGGGTGGCTTAGGCATCTGCACAGTACAGATAGGACTGATGTATTATAATCTATTGTACATATTGAGAAATAGTTAAGATAACAAAGGTTGCTGCTATATAATATTTCCTGTGAGTTCTATTAGCAAAATTCACAGCTGGATTGGAAAGAGAAGTAGATTTACTGTGAGAGATAGATGTATGGTGATGATGATGGGCTGCAAATTGTATTGGTAACGAGAAAACTGTGAGGAGAGACAATTCACTGAGTGGCACAGTGTTGCAGGAGAGGCTAATAATTGAAAAGGTGTTGGCGACTAAGAGTTAAAAGAATGAAGCTAAACACAGTATAACTTTTTGGCAAAACCTGTAGTGCCAACAACCCAAATCTAAGCCTAGGATGTTTCAGCTTTGTAGAACAGAAGATGTTAACATATCCCACCTTCCACTAATGCAAGCAATGTAGAATCCACCCATTTCTTGACACCTGAGACCAAACACCAAATAGGTGACTGTAGTGATCTTTGTTATTAGATGTCACATTTGGTTCAGTGTTTAGACAATGGCTTTGGTGCACATGATGAACTCTGATAAGGGTCACGTGTAAAAGAAAGGTAATCACAGAATGTTAGGAGCTGGAAGGGACCTCGAAAGATCATCTAGACCAACTCCCCTGCCACAGCAGGATTCCCTAGACCAGCTCACACAAAAATGTGTCCAGATGGGTCTTGAATATCTCCATAGAAGGAGACTCACCAACCCCTCTGGGCAGTCTGTGCCAGTGCTCTGGCACCTCAACTGGGAAAACAATTTGTCTTGTATTCACACGGAATCTCTTATGCTTCAGCTTACAACCATTGCCTCTTGTCCTGTCACTGGGCTCCACCGAGAAGAGCCTGACCCCATCCCCCTAACACCCACCCTTCACATATTTATAAGCATAGATGAGTAATGAGGGCAAGCAAATGGGTACCTTTATACAAACAACCTTTTTCCATCATAAAATAAAGCTATAAGAGTGTGATCTATTAACTCACATAATCATAGAATGGTTTGGGTTGTAAGGGAACTTAAAGGTCATCTAGTTGCAGCCCTTCTGCCACAGGCAGGGAAACATTCCACCAGACAAGGTTGCTCAAAGCCCCATCCAACCTGGCCTTGAACACTTCCAGGGATGAGGCATCCACAGCCTCTCTGGGCAACCTGTTCCAGATCTTTCCTTTAGGCCCCCTTTAAGTACTGGAAGGCCACTATAAGGTCATCCTGGAACCTTCTCTTCTCCAGGCTGAACAACCGCAACTCTCTCAGCCTGTCTTCATAGTGGAGGTGTTCCAGGCCCCTTGTCATCTTCATGGCCCTCCTCTGGACCCACTCCAGCAGGTCCATGTCTTTCTTATGTTGGAGACCCCAGAACTGGGCACAGTACTTCAGGTGGGGTATCAGGAGAGCGGAGTAGAGGGGGAGAATTGCCTCCTTTTACCTGTTGGCCACACTTTTGATGGAGCTCAGCATATGGTTGACTTTCTGGGCTGCAAGTGCACATTGTTGAGTCATGTTGAGGTTTTGGTCAAGCAACACCCCCAAGTCCTTCTCTGCAGGGCTGCTTTCAATTAACTCTTTGCCCACCCTGTATCTGTGCTTAAGATTATCCCTGTTGAATAATAATCTGAGTGTTGTTGCATGATTTGACTTAGAGAGCACAAAAGGGAAGAGAAAAAATTAAAGATGAAGAAGCAAGAACAATTCAAGGTGTGGGCCAAGCATTTTTACTGCAAAATGAAACAACTGAAATGTCAAACTGGCTTTTTAAGGATCTTCAGAGTCTCCCAAAAGTTGCAGAAAGGCAGGGTTTTGATTAAGGTAGTGGGTTACTGTCGCGACGGAGGGAAGACAAGGATACTCAATATGAGTGAGCAGCAGGCTTCGTTTATTGTTCATTACAAAGCTCAATATATACCATTTTGCTTCAATTACACATACATTGTCTTAAGCAATGCTGGTACACCTTGCTATCACTATGGATTGTGATTGGTTCTTGATGATTATATGTTATTGTCATCATCATGTGTCTGTCATCTTATGATTGGCTTACACTGCTAAATCATGTGTTGGTTATTTTAGCTTTTGCTGAGTTGTACCGTAGTTTCGTTAGTGCTGGTGTTAGTTGTTTTTCTCTTCGTTAGCCTTCCCTGCAGTTTATTTGCCTACCATGTGATTCAACAGTCTGCCATGCGGTTTCCTGACTACTATTTCTATATTTTGTTTTCTGCTGGTTAAATGCTTTTTCAGCAGTTTGAAAGGTTAAGTATCTTATCAGCAAATATAAGGGCTAAAGGTCTCTGAAGGACTGAGTGCGGCCTTATGCTAAGGCTTCTCTGTTAACTCCAAGCCAGGGTCGTGCAGACCCTCCAACAACCCATGTCCTCTTGATGCAAGCCATTCTCCAACAGGTTACACTATGATGTGGTTGTTAAGAAGCATTGCTGACTGCATTGTTTTGAAGTAACAGAATTATTGTAAGAACCCATTTAAATAAAACTAAAGGATAAGCAGAAAATAAAATGTGTTTTTGTTGAAAGATCTGTATTTTCTTAATCTGAGATCTATAACTTTCCAGAAAGCTATTACCAAAACTAATGGTAAATTGAGGATATTCCATATAGTAAGAGGTCAGTTCTTCCAATTGCATGACTATTCCTGCAAAACTTTTAAAAGTTTCACAATAAACTCAATCAAGAGGCTTTTCCATTGAAATCTAATGCTTTCTGTCACATATTTTGCCCAAAGATTGAGAACCTGGCTTAACCATACCTGGAGGCAAGGCAGCAGAAGACATATGCAGTGACTGTAAGTGGAAGTGAATGACCAGTGATTGCCCTGTCATGGGATGGGGGGAGCTCAGCTCAGGCTGAGGAATGCTCGCAGGGTTGTCTTGTTCCCTGAAGATGTCCTCTGTGACACTTTTCCTCTTCCTTTTCCTGGGGCAAGAGTCCCCAGCAGGCAGGAGCAAGGGCAAGGGAAGATGGCAGAAACAGAGGCACAGGCTGAATTGAGACTGTCTGGGCTCTCCCAGCGGCAGTTGGGGACAGAGCAAAAGCCTTGTGTCTGCTCTTGAAGAGGGGCTGCTTTTGGGTGCACCCATATGCACCCTGAGGCAGAAAAAATGTGCCCTCACATGCAGATGAGGATGCCAGAGAGCACTTTTGCCCTGGTCTCCAGATCCTCTGACAGTCTGCACAAACAACATTAATTTGTCTTAATTTATTTATTGAGTGGAGAGGAGGGCTGAGGACTTGCAGGACAAAGGAGAGAAATTAATAGGATACTCAGAAAATTAGTATGGTGGAAGTATTCCTTATAAAGTTACTGGTGAAAAGTGGCTCAATCAATTAAACAGCCATCAAACTGTCCAGTGCCTGGCTGGCCTCAGTGAAAGTAGTTTGTGTAAAATCCAGTTTTGTGTGCAAAGACATTGCTCCTATTAAGATAATTACACAGTTAGTGCAGGCTGGGACTCCCGTCATCCCTCTCAAGAATCAGGCTGATAATGAAATAGCATCAAAGTCTTTTCTACCTAGGCATCATCTCATTAGTTCTTTTTCTGAACTTGAGGTCTTCCTAAAAATTCTGGGAGTTGCCTATATTTTATTTCTATACATTTATTCCAGAAAGGAGAGATGGGAGTTGCAGGTGCATATCATGCGTATGTGTTAGTGAGAGACAGAGAGCTGGTTCATCTCATAGGTGACCATTCAAATGCAGAAAACCTTCTAAGTTGGTGGAATCAAATGACATCCAGTGTTGTGTGGTGCAATGAACTTTTTTTTGTATGTAGTCATTTAAATGGGATTTTTTTGGAAGTCAAACCAGCAGGCTCCCTGAGCATTGTACTGCTGGTGCTCAGCCTTTTGCCTTGTGCATGCTTATGATATTGCAAAGGTAATTATAAAATAATAGCAATTTCTTCCCTCTCTCTTTCTTCCCCTGTAAAATTTTGAGTGACAAAGTAATGTCTGTAAAACATTCATTTTTGTGGCTGAGGAGCAAGAAAGGAAGTTTACATTGGGGAAAACACTGAGGAAGGGGAATTATCTTTACAGAATCACAGAATCACAGAATCATTACGGT